>NCKU01004217.1:0-12821 GCA_003675995.1 Dinothrombium tinctorium | reverse complement strand
TTAGAGTCACAGAACTCTAATGCCCACGACATGTTTTGCTGCGAATTTTCTTTAAATAATTCATGTATATGTATAAAATTTCATAAAAATTCATCTCACAAAATTCGAGTTCTGTTTTACATCGTGAAGGTGGGACCGATAAATTTTTTATTACTTATTACTATTCATTAAATAATTAATAAAGAAAAATATGATAATAAAATTTATTAAGATCGTTTATAAACATATTGTTTAAAAAATTTCACTGCACTTCAATTATTTTTTATTTGACTTGTTCTTTTGTTTTCTATTAGTCGAGACATTAATAGAGTTCTGAAGAACACTGGCAGTGTAAACTGAAATGTACATAAAATTTGATTTTTTATTTTATTTGTTATGTTTCATATAATTAATGAGATAATGTTTTGCTGCTTTATCTAAAGTATTTAGTTGTATTAAAAATTACATTATTTAATATAAATTAAGAGAAATTATGTAATGAATGAAATTTAATATATAAGAGAAATAATGTAATTATTTTTTTCTAGTAAAAAATCAAAAATTCAAATTTCAATCTCGTTGATATAGAAGCTTTAGATAATCTCAATTGCTATAACCGAGATGTCCAATCACAAAATCCATAAATCACTGAAAAATTGTTAATTTAATTGGTAGTTTCTTACCAAGATTTATTTCGAAGTTTAATCAAATAAAAATGTTAGAATCTAAGTTTTCAAAGTTTCTAAGATTAGATTTCAAATAAATAGAATGGACCGAATGTTAATTTTATTACAGTAAGCACTTACTAAATTAGAAAAACCGAATACTATTTGAAAAAACAGTTTACTATAACAAAAGTGCAAATCTTAGACTTAAAGTCACGCTGTGTTTGAAATTTTGATCGAATTTAATTATTTGATCGCAACTTGTTAATTTGCTTAAAAAAGACCAACACAATTACTTTTTATCAATAAGGAAAGTGAGAATCGAAGAGTGGATAAAATTTTCAATGTTAAAACTTTTCGTCAGAATGAAATCAGCCAGTTAAAAAAAACATTAGTTTTTTTTTATTATTTTAAGACAACTTTATAAAGGGTGATTTTTATGAAAGTACTAGTGATTGATTGCTTATATCACCTTTAAATTTTAATCTTTACGATTGTATTTCATTTAACAATTAATATAAAAAGTTTCTATAAGAAGTGAATTTTGATATTATCCGTGAAAAATGTGTAGCAATAATGATGAAAATGACATTTGAACGTGACTAAACCATGACATTATATATAATATATAATATTATATTATATACCATGACTTGTTATATTGTATAATGATTCATATATGATTTATATATTATCTAATAAATTGATGGATAAATTGAACATGACTTGATCTAGGTTTGAGAGAACAACAAAGCACATTTCTACTATTTAAATCAGAAGTGCTTTTAAATTAGTTCTAGATTTGATTTTGAATACTATTCGATTCTGATTCAGCATTTGTAGAATAATGCTTCTTACATTTTATTGTTGGACATCATAATGTCATAGTTTTATAGCCATCTTAGCTCCAGCCTCCTTTCGACTTCTTGCCATATGTGCAGTCAATTCAAAAAAAAAGACTGCAGACTAAGAACTTTCTTGTCATTTTCGCTATTGAAAGTTTTCAATATAATCATAACAAATAGACGATAATAGATATCAACTTAACTTGCATTGAATTTATTCAAAGCATTAATTTAAAATTTTATTTATTAGAGTCTAATAACCATTTACCTCTTTCCCGAGTGACTTGCTTTTTATTTCTATCCTTTTGTATGTCATGTTTCGTAAATGATCACCACATTTTATAAAGATTGAAAGCGAAACGAAATACTTCAATCTGTAGCTTAATCAAAGACATTTTACATTTACATATTAATCTTATTTGTAATTTTTCAATTTTCAAAACATAATTAATATATTAATTTGGACAAAGAACGCTAAATAAGAATTGTTCAAAGTATAAAATTGATGGTTTATTCAAAATAAAACAAGCTAAGTGATTTTAATAAGAAAGGATTACAAATTTTTTGAGATACAGTAAAACTCCTCTAACGGACACCTCTCTTGAGCGGTCACCTCCACTAACGTACACTAAAATAAAATCCCCTCCTAAGTTAACGCAATTAAAGATACCCTCTCTACAACGGTCACCTCTTTATAACGGTCGGATTTTTTGAGCCCCTTTAGTGTCCTTTATAGAGATGTTTCACTGTAATGTTAAAATACAAGTAAAAGGGACTCTAAAATATTGGATCTGTTATAAGCAAATGCATCTATATAATAATTTATTACCACAATATATTTCAGAAAATTTAAAATTTATTAACTCTATTCATAATTATCAAATGAGACATAGGGATGATTATTATGTATCTTAAAGTAGGCTAAGGCCAACTGAAAATAGCTTTTTTTTGCAGTTTTAAATTGTTTAACGAACTTTCTAAGCAACAAAAAATTGTACAACTATTCTAGCCTTTTAAGGTCATTCTTTCAAAAAGTTATTAGTTTCATCAGAAATAACGATTTAAGTAGCCGATTGAGCTAAATAAACTTTCTTCATTAATTAATTAATTCATTCATTCATTCAAAATTTTACCCCCAATTGAATTTTTGTTTTTTTTCACTACTGAAATATCATTCATTTTTGAAGTTTTGAAGAATTCAGATTAAGAGATGATCATTGGGGAATTGATTGGTTATAAAACGTTACGCTAATTTTTAAGCTTTTAGAGGGCATTATCATAATTTAGGTTTTTTATTAACAATCAATTGTTTTGTTTGATTTGAACTTCTTTTGAAAATGTCTGAGTCAATTCTGAAATTAAAAACATAAATTTGATAATTTTTATCATTTTTGATTTCATAAATGTTTTCAGAACTTTCGATATCGAGCATTGCAAGAAAGCAGTCTTTTTTACTGAATTGGCTATACACTCAAGCCAATAAAATCTTTAACTTTGCTTTAAACTCGCTTTATCGCAAAGCAATGAACTGAAATATTTTATTGGACACGAGTTTACAAAACATTTTGTAAACTTCTTTGTCTAGATCAGTGCATCGATTCAATCGAATTATTGGCGCTCTAATTACTCTTTTTCTTCCTCGTTAATACTTAAAAACTCACCTTAAAAATAGATCTTTCCATTTGAACAAACAAAATATTTATTTAAACTCTTCCTTCGTAAAGAATTTTTTTTGTAGATTTCACCAAAAAAAGTTTATTTCATAGAATTTTCGTCAGTTTTAACATTTTAAAAGTTAAATACACCATAAATAAAATTTTTTATTATTTGATCAATGCAAACACCAAATGAATGAATACTATTTAAAATTTTGATTTTATCACAATGAAATATCAATTTTATGATTTTTTTTTTCAAAGCAATTGATTGGAAAAATTTGCAAAAGCAATGTTTGAGATATATGTTCGGGTTCACAAAGAGGTGTTGATTAAGATTTGTATTTGATTTCAGTGTTACATTGGGAAGACATCGAAAAAATTGAACTTGTGAAGCCATTCGGAGTTTGGATTAGTAAAGAATATTTGTGGAAATCACAAACTGTTTTTGATTTAAAATGCAATTTTGCGTTTCATGTTTAAAATTTTTAAATATAAAAAATTATTCCAAAGAACGCTTTGCCTCGCTCATATAAGCAAAGAATATATTGAAATCGATCACAAACAAACACTTTAGTCTTAACGCTGTGGAAACAAGTACCATAAAGAACAAAATCTGGTTACTATTTTATGGCCTTAAATCAAACTGAGGATGTAAAGTAAGATATTTTAATGATCTGGCTGTGAAGTCTGTCAAAAAATCTTCATTCAATTTAAATCTTTCCTGTTTTGAGCACAAAATTTTTCTGTTCCCAAGTTGATTCTTGTTTCAAAATCTTATTTCACAAACTGTCTTTTAAATTTAATTTTTGAAATAGAATTATTTCATAACTCTATTTTATCATAAAAATGATAATAATAATCGTTTGAGAAAAAAACTCAAAAAAACATAAACTACAATATATAATTTAAAACTACATGTATAATTTAGAAAACTCGAGTAATGTGATTACATTACAGAAACATGCAAAAAAATAGAAAAACAACTCATACTCAAATCTCCCGAAAATTTCATCCTTGAATTAGAATTTGTCCGTTGCTATGATTGTAGCCTTTAGTTTTTGATAATCTAGCAGCTTTTGTTTAAATTATTACTATTATTTTGACCAAATTTCTTGCCTTAATTTTCATGGTTTGATTTGCTCTGAATACATATAATTTGACAATTACCCTAGACTCAGCTGATGTTAGAGGAAAGTTTCCAGCTATTAAAATACACACATAAAAATACAGATATGTGCAGTTTGTGAAATTTTTTGTATTCTCAGTTGATTTGCTGATTTAAGACAAATTCACGTATAAGATTGATGTTTACATCAATGCAAATTTTTTGTCAACTGCAGTCATTCATAATTTAAATTTGCCTTAGAATACACGAAAGTGACAAATCATCGAATATTTCGAAACTTGCAGTTATTTCTTAGTACAAATACCTTAAAAAGTAGCGAACATTTTAAACGATGAGCTGTCGAATATATTTGGTGCACAAAAATAATTATTTTCACTGGGATCAAACATAAATCACATTTAGATTACGATATGATATTCACAAACATTTTTCACAGTCGCTTCTTTAAAAGTTATCTTACATTGAAAGAAACTTTTTTACTCGAATTTCTAATAAATCTTTTGTGATCTTCAGATGAAGAAGACGAGCTCGAAACGGTGCTTCTTTGATGTTTGATTTGCGGTGATTTGTGAACAAATGTGGGTGAAAATCTTGTTTCTTGACTTTGTGCTCTTCGCATCGGAATCGGTGTACAAGATTCACTCTCACCTCTTCTCATTTTCCCCAGAGACTGTTGTTTTTGCAAAGATTCTCTTTGTTGTTGACGCTGCGTTTTTTGTTCCATTGAATTCGATACACATGCCGATTTTTCTTCTGACACAGAAGCTTGTTTTTCAGACAAGTTTCGCATTTGGTTACGAAATCGTCGCTGCCTTTCGATCTGCTCTGGGCTAAGATGGGTGCCGTGATACGATGTTAATGCTTTCAGTAATGTACAAATGCAGCCCATTTTAAACTCTATGCTTCACTTTTTCACTGTGCATTTCTTTTCCATTCAGAGATAGTTTTTGTCTACAAAATTAGAGCGAAATTTTAAAATATTAAGCCTAATTCTGAATTTTAATATTCTAAATTTGGTTTTATCAAACAATTATGCCTCTTCGTAAAAAAAAAATTCATGATGAAGCATAAAAAATTTAATTTATAATTTATAAACAATGTTGTTTTCATTTAAATGAATGCAATAATTTTAAAAATTCTGCAAATAAAAGCTTTAATTAACAGCAAGAATTTAAATAATACAAAAGTAACAAATGAATTGAAAAATTTTTGGCAAATATTAATTGCCAAATTTAATTTAGGCATTCAAAAGTGAAATTCATTTTCATTTCTGCTCTATTTGTTTAAAACGAATATTTTGCTTGTGAAAATTTGATAAAACAGACAGCTTTGAATTATTTAAAATGAATACATACTCGAAAGTAATTAAATTTTGTCTTGTTCAGTATTTAGTCTGAAAATGTTAAATTGTAAAGAAACTAGAATGCAATTTTGCTGAAAATTAAAACAAATTGTGTAGTAATGGTCATGTTTACCACATTTTTACCTTTTATTACGTGCCTATATTTGAAATTGCAGCGAATTTTATGTTTATGTTTGGCAATATAAATAATAAAAGTTGATAGAAATAAATGTTTTCAAAATTGAATTTTATATAGAAATCGAATTAAACTTTTTAACTAGAATAAAAAAGTTTTAAAATGTTTTTAAAAAATTATTAAAAACTCATTATGATTTTAATTAATTTTACAAACTAGCCATTTCGAAAAAGGTTTTAAAACAAAAGTTAAATTAAAGATCAATAAATTTCGCGACAATTATAGTTTAAATTCATGACATAATTTTACTGATTTAGAATGGCTATGATACTAAAATTTCGATATCGCATAGGTGCAGTTGTGAATTCTAATGAAAGTAAGTTATTGAGCGATGCTATAGTCTAAAATATTTCAAGCTGTAAGAAAATTTTATTTAACGCTCTATTGAAGCAAATGCAACGTTTGGCACTTAGGGAATTGTTTCTAAACGTTTCATCACTGAGCGTATTGATGAACATTAAGTTGTCAATTTTAATTAAAATTTTTGGAGTTCTTTAACGAATAAAGCTCATTATTTGAGTGCAAAAATGTGATTTCTGGTTACATTTGTCATCTATAAACTATGAAAAGCTGCTTTCAGAGACTAAAAGAAATTTGAATATGTTGTTCGAAATGTCACATTTGCTTACTATCTTAAATAAAAGTCAGCACTTTTCTCTTTGAGATTTTCCAAATTTGTATTTACTTTTTGCATTTTTGGGTTTGTCTTTTTTATATTCAAACTTTTTTATTCATTTGCGTCGAAAATTGTATTCGATAAGAAGTGATTTCAAAAACACAATCTGAACAAAACATTGTTACGAATTTCTAAAAGTGAATTAATTTTTTCTATTTTTTTAATCTAAATCTTAATTTATTTAATCCTTAAGTAATGAGGTGCTGAATAAAAATTATTAAAACATATTGAGTTTCTCTAACAAAGTAAATTCGGAGAATTGTTTTTTTTTTCGCTGTAAAGGATTATTTAATGGAATATCTGAGAACAGATGAAGCCGAAAATTTGAAAACTTAACTTTCTTATTTCTCTTTCCATCATTAATTCTAAATTTATAAAGAAGCTGATGACCATCAATCTACTTTATCACTTGATCTTTGAATTAAAATTAGATTCAAAATAAGTTGAATAAATGATTTCTTCATAAATTTAGGCTTTAAAAATTGTGATATCACGAGAATCGAATCAAGTCAAATCGTCATTTTTTCTTAAGAATTTGTCTAAGATACATTTTTTTGAATTAAAAAAACTTGAACTTCATTTTAAAAATTTCTACAATCAGGTTCACCTCTAACATTTTTAGTAATGAATTAAACAGATTTGAGCCAAACCACATTACGTAACAGACGTGACTTAATACCGGATTAAGTTTAGTTCTTTTAGCACTTCGCTTATTATGTTAAACCTAAACTAAGCTTTGTTAAGTGAAAAATTTTAATAAGTAGAATTTATATTTTTTCAACGGAAAACTTTCAGTATATTTCGAGAAAATGCGTGTCGACTTATCTTCGACAAAGAATACGAAAATCTGATACTCTGAAAAAATAGTTTTCACGTTTTTTATTGATTTCTTGATGCAAGAATTTCCGCTCACTATTTTCATTTTTTTCGCCATTCTAAATTTTCAAATACATCGTTTCATATTTTCATATTTTTTAAATTAATAACAGAAAACATATATAGAAAACAAAGGATTTGAATTTTTATGTGTATGAAAAACAAAAAAGGGAAAACGCAAGCATTAAAATTCATATTTTTTACCCCATACTGAACTTATTTTTAAAAAATGATTTATTATCTTTTAGCATTCTCTGTAAAAAAAAAAATAATAATCAAAATTTTTATCATTCTAGCTCGAACAAATTTTATTTGATTATTTATTTTAGTTTTCGTACAAATGTTCGCAATTATTTTACCATTTTCATTTATTCGTTGAACGAAATAATTTTTTTTTAATTTGATAAATTTGCAGCAAGTTATCGCTAAAAAAATCATTTGTCGTGCTGCTTGCAAACTTTTATTCTTTGAGTTAGAGTATGTAGCGTTTCGCACGAAATGCAGATCAAACACAGAGAAAACAGTTATTTACGTAAGCATTAAACGAAATTGGCAAGAAAGCAAAGAAGCGAAACTTGATTGAAAATAAAATTTAAATCCAAACCAAATATTCAGCGTTTTTGCTTGAATTAACTACTTTTCTCATTTTTTATTCTTTAATTCTTATCCTCGTTTCTCGCTTATCATCTTCATTTACAGAGTCTAATTTAATTATATTAAAATCTTTACTTTTTATGCTTTACACTTATTACCATTTGTATTCGAATGGCTTGAAATTAGTATCATTGTTAGCTCAAAGCTATCAAATAAAACTGAAGATAAAAATTCTGAAACTCTTACTACTTTTCATAATGATTCATGAAGATGTCAGAAAGGTTCTCATTTATTTAAGCATATCATTAAGTCTGTTTCAGCAAAGTGATTCAGAGCTAACAAATGATCCTAAATAATATGATTTATTTCGCCTCATTTGTAAAATTGCTCATTTTTGTCGTAACGCAACGAAAGATGAACAAAATCTAAATTGTTAATTTTGAGACACTTTGAAAGGTTTAAGCTTATCTTTTACAATCTTCTTTATTAGCTTACAAGGTACGCAGCATGCTCTACTGATTTTGATTAAATTTTTAATCAATAATAATAAGGTAGCTTAACTTAGGTAAAGATAAACACAAATAAAAATTTTGGCCCAAACTGTTGCAGCTACTAGCAAATTGAAAATAAGCTTTCTATGTAAATTAAGGTTAAATTTGTTTGCCTTCTAAATCTGTTAAAATATTTATGAATTACAGCCAAATTTTCACTATCTCTGTTTCTCAATCGACATCAAATGGACAAAAATATGCCGAAAAGTAAAGGTCGTCGGATTTCAGGAAGTGATGTATGTTAAAATATTTATTCCAAAATTTTTTTGTCGGATTTTCAAGCATGTCGGATAAGTGAAGTGTTGTATTACACAATTTGACTGTAATTATAAATTTGAAATTCTAAAATTTCACTTTGAAAAATGTTATTAAAATTTTTCTCGGTATATTTTCATGATTTAATTATAGAAATCATTTGCATTTAAATAAGTGAATAAATTAATTGAAAAGTTACTGCTTGAAAATTTAAAAAAGAATGTAGCTTTACTTGCACATGCTGAGCATGTGTTGCAGAGAATTCGTTCATATGGCTAGCTTGTACACCTTATGTATTTATTTTAACCGCATTGCATTCTTGTTTCGCTCTCTAACTTGAGTAAACTTTGTTGCTGTTTGAAAATTTAATGATTAAATATTTGTAACGATGAATCGATTTGAATGTGGGATCATTGAGATAGCTTTTGTTGACATAGTAAATAAAAAAAAAACAACAACAACAAAAGCAATACAAATAGAAATAAGCATTGATTGATTTTTATCGGCTTAAGTCTTTTAAAGTAGAATAACGTAACGAAATATCATTGAGATTTAACGTAATACCAAGTCAATTCTTCCAATTACATACTCGAAGTTTTTGTTGTTTTTTTTTCTTCAAAACCTCTTTCTAAAACCAAATGATGAGAACACAATGCTAAAGACATTAATGAGAAATAGTTGAGAAAAAATATAAAATGATTTAAAAAAATTTTGAAATATAAAAAAGTATGAATTCCCACTTCGATACAGAGAATTTAATATCAAAATTTAACTGCTTTTGATTACATAAGACTGTCTAAAAACTTTTAAAGAAATAACTTTTTATGTCGAAAAAACATTCTTGTTTTTTCTTCGAGCTAAATTTGAATTTAACATTTGTATTTTAATATCGATTATTCAAAAATCACTACAAAATTCATGGATGCATTGCTCGAGTTTCATCTCCGTTTTATTTTCGTTTTATACCAGCAGACTTATTTTTATACTTTTTTATAGTGAAACGTTTTCGGAGATGAATTGTTAAACTTTAGCTTCATGCAAATCATTTATGCATTTTTATAATTGCTTTGAATAATAAATGAAGCGCCAGTTAATGAAAAATAGTAATCAGTTTTTGTTCATTATTTAAAATAAAATTAACTTATTTAGCAAAAATTTTCAAAAATTTATTCATTTTGAGTAATGAATTTATGCTCACGTTTAAAATTATCTCGTATTAAAAAAATAATTTTGCAAAGTACGTGATTAAAATAATTTGTTATTTTTGACGCATATCTTTTCTCAACGACTGTAGCCAATTCAATATATTATTGGCTAATTTAAAAATGTTTGAAATAAGTAAAAACATTCATTAGTATGAAAACTCTGATATTTAACATAAATTGATTTAAAGTAATGCGTGAAAATGAGTTGACAATCCTACAACTCTTTGCTTTTTAAGTACACACTTTAGTTTTTGTTACTTGATTAATTATGCTGGAAACATAATGGCAATCGACGCATTCTTCAAAGTTAGATAATTAAACTTTACTCTTGTACTCAATAAAAGCAAAATAGATGAAAGATCATTTTGCAAGAGACAATTATTTGCAGAGTTATTAATAGAAGTAACTTTTATTAAATGGCCAAAAAGCTCGACAACGTTTGCGGTGCTTTTCAGCCTGAATTAGGCAAACATAAGACTTGCGTAATATTAAGTCTATAAATAATTTCTCCGTTTTATTGGCGTTTTAATGAATAAATGAACGAGCAGTCAAAATTTTATGACATGAAGCAGCGAATACGAAAACGTAATATTTATTTTGATGCCGCCAAGACTCACGAATTTATTCACGAAACATTTTTCCATCATATAAAATTAGATGCTTGTTTCATCCATGTGATCTTATACTTCAACTTTAACAACTTGCATCGATCGATCGAAGTAAAAAAGAAATCTCTTATTATGGTGAAAGTAAAGCAATTGAAAACTGGGTAAAGTTTTTAAATTCAATTACTAAGTGTGCTTTTAAGATGAACATTAGTTGTAAATAGAGGAGCAATTGGTTTAGAAATTAAATTTTCTCTAAAAAAATGTATGCCCTATAATTAGAATATAATTTTTTCATTCTCACGAGAAAATATATTTTTTAAAATAAAAATTAGATACTTCTGTGAACGGTGAAAAGTTTCATAAAGGTAAAGCATTCTTCATTGCCAAGTGAAACATTTCTTTTCACGGCAGGTCGACTTTGATAGATAATATGAATTTAAATAACTTTCATTAAGCTTGTACTTAGGTGACGACTGTTTTTCGAATGAAAAGTATTTTCAAATTCACTGGAAACTAATTTCAGAAACTTCACTATTGTTTATAGAGAAAAAGTTGATAACTGTGTATGTGTTTACACACCAAATGTAGCAGTTTTATGTGAAATTCATTTTTTATTTGATTTATCTGTTTGTCCACGAAAAACATAAAAGCTTTATCTTATCGTTTTATTTAGAAATGGAAGAAGATATAAAAAAGTGGAACAAATTAATTTTGACTTGTGACGCAAATTTTAATGTTTCGCTCAATTTATTCCGCTGCTTAAGTTTTGAGAAACATAAAAATTGTTTAATTTTTGACTTAAGAGCGAAACTCTTGAATGATTTCAGAGATTCTCTCGTCAGAGCTTTTCCAGAAGTATAAAATGCGAATTGAGAAAATCGATAGCGCTTCTGAACACAAAAAGCGTTTGCAAACCCAAGTAAAAGAAAATATATTGCAAAAGTATAAAAAATATATTAAAAACATATTTTCTTTAAAAAAATATATTTTTAATAGAAAAATAATATATAATTTTTGTATTTATTAAAAACATCTTTATTTTTAATATATTTTAAATATATTTTTTAAAAATAAACAATTTTTTGTTTATATTGAAAGAAAAGCGAATTTGAAGCTTCGCTTTTTAATTCTATAACTGGTGTTAGAATTTTTGAAATTTGATACACAACCAAGAAGCACAAAGCATTTGAACAGACATCAGACACCATGAAAGATAAAACAAATCTCTCTCTCGAACAATATCTTCAACAAGAATCACATAATTACACTTTAATCTTGAAAGGGAAATGTGCTGTTCGTGCTTTGTTTATTCAAGTTTTAAAACTAATTTTTCAATTGAAAACGTTTTTTCGTCTCAAAGAAGGTAATTTATTTAATTATTTCAACCGCTTTTTCTTCCAAATCGAAAAATTTCGCTAATAGTTTTCTTATTTGCTATACGATTTCGCTTTATTTTCATTTATATATTCACAATGTTGCACTCAACCTTTGCAGTTTTCGTGAAGAACTTATTTCGCTCTTCTAAATTTTTATCTTCTTGCAATAAAATTAAAAGCAAAGCATTGAAACTTTTAAAAGCGAGCTTTGATTTACAATAACGATAAATATGCAAAAAGTGTAACTGTTAAAAACATGTACTTGACAAATCGATTTCGCTTATTTACTTGCTTCTCATCAGATCGCAATTTGTCGCATATATGCTTAACTTTGCATTCGTATCGAGTAACTCTTTTTTCAGTTTAAAACAAATTATATTGCTTGCATTCATTCGTTAATCTATTTGAATATTCAAACTTTGTTTCTTAAATAGCTTAATTCTGCATTAAAATCACCGTTTGCGATTTTATTTTTATTATTCCATATATTATAAGCAAATATGGCTCAATCATTTGAAAGAGAAGGTAAAATTTTTAATTCTAAAAAATTTAATTGAATTTATGTAAATGTTAACAAATTATTCAATTCAAACATCGGTTTTTGAATTTTTCTTTATTTTTATATTTTCAGTTTCTCAGAGAAAGAAATACAAAAACTATTGTCTTTAAAAGTTACAATTACGTTAATTATTCACATCAATCTGTTAAAGTTAGTGATTTTACTTTTTCATTGAAACACTCAAGCACCGGTGCTTGAGTTAAATAGTATTGTTGGACGATCGTGTGCTTTCTCTTTCAAAGTGTTCTTTTCTTGTTCTATTTTTTAGATTTGTTCTTTTTGAATGTGTAAAATGTCGAACAAAAGAAAG
>NCKU01004216.1:0-12821 GCA_003675995.1 Dinothrombium tinctorium | reverse complement strand
TTCGATTAAGCAACGAGTGAAGGCAATACAAAAATGAGCTTACTTTCAATATAATGATTATGCTGCAATGAAACTCTAGAATATGTAATACATTGAGAAAAAAGTTTTCCTCTAAAGTGAATTAGCATTAAGCTATATGAGATTATAATAATCACTTTTATATTATCTGATTGAAGAGATAAAAAAAGTGAGTTTAAATTAATCTCTTTTTAAGTAAAGAGAAAGACGACAATCTTAACGAATAGTAAGACAGTGACTTTCACTCGAACGGTTTGAAAATCCAGCGGCCGCACAAAATTATGCGGTACATTGACTTTTAAGGGTCTTTTATCACGATTCATTAGATTTTTTTGACTAAAAAGTTTCATTTATCGATCAAAACCCACCCGCCGAAGTAATTTTTTCCGTTGAATAATTGAGCAGTTAAGAAGATCACAGAAATATCTGCTTAAGGATTTCCCGGCGAAAATGAGTAAAAAATCCATTTCACAAAGAAAAGATCAAAAATTGATGAATTCATCAATTTTCTACGAAAATTTTTGCGAAAATTGTTATAGAAAATAAATTTGATGTTATTTTGTCAGTCTTGAATGCGGATTATACAACGCCGATCTTTTTTATCTTTGAACGTAGCTAAAAGATGAGTTTTACTACGAGTAGATTAAGGCTAACTAAAATTTAAAACAACAATAAAAGGCTTGACTTAAAGTACGTATTTCGTTTGAAAATCTTCAAATTGTGTAGGAAAGCATGTTTCGCATCGTTAAGCTCAATGCGGAAGTGTTTGACGTAAATTAAACTCTTAAATTTGCTTTGTTGAATTGTTAAAGAAGTTTCTAAAGAAAAGCTTGTGCACATCTCGAAAGTTTTAACGCTGTTTAATTCTAAAATCCAAAATACGAAAATAAAAAATTCAAAATTCGATTTACACGAAAAAGTTAGTTTTCTATCTTTCTTTTATATATACGCAAAATAGTTTAAAATTAAATTGAAAAAAGAAAAAATCGAGAAGAGCGATCATAAACACAAATCCAAAGTATGATCATTACTAAAGAAAATATTTTAGAGAAAGCGGAAAAATATTACGCAAAAAAAAAACTTTCATATGCAGATATTTATTTATAGTAAACTATTTTCGAGCTTTTATTTATTTTGAGCTTCGTATGAAAGCAAAGAAATCAATATGCGATCCAAAAATATGAAAAAATTTTTTTTCTTTGATTGATGAAAAAATTTATTTAAAATGTGGCTGAGAGCAAAATGAAGCTAACGTTTGAAATGTTTTCGTTATTTTGTTTAAGAAGCGATTGTAAAAGTTGGAGTTCGAAATTAGATTAATCTTGAACTTCTGAAATACTTTTAAGATTAAAATTTCGAGCGAAAAAGCTTGAGCTTTGAATTAGTAAAAGTTTAGCTTTATTTCTGATTTATAAGTTGAAAATAGAACTTTAAAAACTTTTCAACTGTTTAAAAATATCGACAATCTCATTATAATATTGCAAAAAAATCTATGAATAATCTTCTTTAACTAATTCATGTTTTGAGGCAGAGAAAAATTTGTAATTTTAAATTTAAAGTCAAAAATTTACTGATTTTTAATTAAAACTAAAAAAAATGAATGAATCAATCTAAAGTTAATTATTAAGCTCGAATAATTTCAGATTGATTCAAAATTTTGAATTAAAAGCGTTAACCGCGTGTTTGAAATTTGCTTTAAATTGACAATGAAAATAATTTATTTTTGGAATCTCAATTTTAAAAATGACAATGCAAACAATGTGTTCGCTTATCTTTTTCATCGATTTCAACAACAATTTATTTCGAATTCAACATATTACTCAAAGAAATAAAAGAAATCGATAATTTTCTTTGTCATATCTCGAACATTGTCCTTCGAGAGCATATTTTGTGTACATTTACCGTACAAGAAAAAAGCAAATTGAAATAGCGATTGAAACTGTTTTCGCGCTAGAATGAAATTGCATTCTCAATTTTTTTTTTATTTCACTTGATCGGTTTTTTTCTATTTTCAAACATTCTCTAACTTAATAAAGTTTTCAAATCTGAGTTTTATTTGAAAGTTGAAATCAGCGAACATAACAAGCGCTGCACTTCAACATTTTGCTTTGCAATTGCTTGAAATAGTGATTGCGCTCACGCGAGAAAACAAATTGTCATAAATGATTGCGTATGCTCTACAGTTACAAACCAACGACATATTTTTCTCCTCTTGTTGCTAAGCTCAATTTCGTAATTCAATTCTTGTTCACACTTTTCAAAATTGTCAAAGATTTTTATGAATGTTGCTTCGGAAATTTTCTTTATAACTTTGTGCGAAAGCAACTTTATTAAAAACATTACGCAAATAGAGAGTATCGCCGAAAAAGTGGATCATACCTAATAAATGTGCTTCTATAAGGCTCAAAGTTTAGCTTCAGATGAATTGTGATTTATTTTTGAGGAAATTAAATGTCTGTGATAAAAAGCTATGCGCTTTGAAAAAGGTATGAACCGCTTGGTTCAACCATTTTAAGATCAAGTTGGCGGTAGACTTACTGTTTAAGTTTGCACGAGATAACTTACTTCTCGGTAAAATTTGCACCAATGATAAATCTAATTCTTATTGCAAACCATATTAAGTTTCATTGAAATCGGGGCCGAGCCGGAAGTTCTCTTAGAAATTTAACAACAAATCGAATTTTATTTTTTCGAACTTATTTTATTAATTTAATTTAAAAATAAACAAAATTAGCTTTTTATTCAAGTTTTGTTTCTATTCAAGCAAATTTTGTTTCTCGCTTTGAGTTCACGAAATGTTGAAAAATTTTATGTTTGAGGCGAAATAATGAGGATAAGATAAATAAAACTCACATGTTCTATTATTAAAATTTGCGAGCAAAAGTAAAAATATTCGAAAATGAAAAGCTGATTTCATATTAGTTCATATTTTGCAGTCATTTATAGAGTTTAAAATTTAAAATTTTTGCAGCGTTTATTTGCTTTCATATAGAGAAAATTCCAGCGAATTCATTTTGAAAGAAACGAGTTATAAAACTAAATTAAAAGTTGCTCCCATTTGTATAAAAAATTTTCTAGTACCAAACATCGACTGTGACTATCGCTTTCATGATGCATGCAAAGCGCTTTTTTGATAAAAAGCATAAGTTATGAATTATTCATGAACATACTCAAAAATTATATGAAGAATAAATTGGTATTCCCACTAAGTAAAAAATGTCTACTGCTTAATTTGCTTGTTTTTGTATATTTTCAGCATGAAAATTGAATTTTTTTTCAAACAAAATACTGTTTGTGTCAGTTTATTTGAAAGCAAGAAAAAACGTTCGCGTTTTTATCTCTTCATCTTCCAATCATTTATATATTTTTCATTTCTTCTGCCGCTTTATACCGAAAAGAGTAATATTAATGCTTGAGATCTGGAGCAAATCATTAATTTGAATAATTTTTCATTATAAGCTCATTTCTGTTTATCGCGCAACACAATACCGAAATTCTACTCTAAATATTTGTTGAATAAGTGATCTAACGTTTGTTTTTGGTATTAAGTCAAGTCTAATAAGTTATTGTTGTTTATCGAAAAGATAAAACAAATCCTATTGAAATTGATGTTTATTATGGTCTTATTTGAAAAATCGGTAAAGTTCTTCGACAATTCAACGAAATAATTGGCACACTTGCTGCTTCTTTTTGCGATGTTCAATATTGGAAATTGAAGATTCAAACTTTTTCTTACAAAAAAAAAGCTGAATAAAATTGTAAAATTTCTTTGCTTTTTATGAATTCAAAGAGAAGAATCAATTATTTGAACAACGCTTTTTTATGTCTGCAAAGTAGGATGAATGTGAAAACGACAAGAATTTTAAAAAATTTTCAGCAAATATTTTTCATATAATCTCGTTTAAATATAAAATTTAATTTAAAAGAATCAACTGAAATAATAAATTATTACATTTTAACATTAATTGAGATGTATTATTAAAAGTTATCCCATTGATATTGATCTGTTTTTCAACATTACCTTATTAAGTTGTTGTCATGTTGTTCAGCAAAAGTTATGTTTTTGTTTCATGTTTTGCTCCTATCACAAAATTGTTTTAAATATAAATTAAATAAAAAAACAAGATGAAATAATTGAAATTCTATTTTTAAATGGATTATTTAAAGCCGAATGTATTTACGCTATGCTGAAATAAATCGAAAATTATCATTAAAAAATTTTTTGACAAATTCTTTCAAGCTGATTCCATTAGTAATTTATTTTTTATTTCTATTTTTGCAAATTTGGTTAAACATAGAGTTAGAACTAATGTAGAAGATTATGTTGTCTAGACTTTTCTTTTATAATTTTTTTAATCTTGCACAATTTCTCAGACATTTTCAATTTTCAAAAGATAAAAAATCGTGCATCAACTCGAGAAATTGTAACAAAAATAGTGATCTAACAAGTTCAAAAAAGTTTTTTGATAAATCTGACTTTCAATTAGTGAAAATTGAAAGAAAAATATTTTTTCGACTTTCTTTAAATAAAATAAAATAAAAATAAAAAAATTAGAAACGAAAGAGCTTTACTAGAGAGAAAACTAGATTAAAGAGAATGATTAAAATTTTAAAATGCAAAAAAAAGTTGAAATCGATCAAGAAACTTTTATTGGATTTTTGTTTTTCTTCTTTTTTGAAATAACACTTATCAAGCTAATATAATAACAGAACAAAACGCAATGAGAAAGACGTTGAAAAGTTTCAAGAAAAATAACTTCGTTCGCGAAGTTTGCTCAATAAGTTCGCTTTATTTTCAAACTGAAAAGAGAGCTTCGTGTATTATAAATTATAAATCAGTGGTTAAATGTAGCCGAAAAAAATTGCTCAGAAAATTTATTCAAATATATTCGAGTTTATATTTTCATAGCGATATTAAAACAAAACAAAGGTAGTGTTCGAAGCATTTTTGCCTGCATACTGAATAAACTTGCTTTTGCAAGAAAAAAAAATCGATTTTTGTTGTGTGTTAATCTCTTGCTTAAGAATTCGTGTTTATACAGCGAAAATTGAAGTTTCGTCGAATAATAAAACTTTATAGATTTTTGAGAAACACAGTTCTCAATGTTTGCTCTTATCCTAATAGAAAGTAACACTCTTTTCGAAAGGTGTACGCTTACGATTTAAATGAATTCAAATTGCGAAGAAATTTTCACTTCGTGCGATTTGAATAAAATCGATTTCTCTCGATTGCAGAGAAGAAAAAAGTTATAAAGCTCGTAACAATCAAAGATAAGAAGAAAAGCTGAAATATATAATTTTTTCATGTTTTATCGATTTGACCTAGGGCTCTTAAAATGTAAATCTTTTTTTGCATTACACTTATTTTCATGTGATATCATATCTTTGCTTAGAATCACTCTTATCCAGAATTTATCTTCAAGTATTGAAAAAGATCGATCGAAGTGTTTAAAAACTTTTTTCTAAATCAAATTTCAAGAAAAAAAAATCTTCAACATGCTTTTGAAGCAAATTTTTGAAATGAATGAATGTCGCGTGAAATGTTTTTCATAAACTCATCATAATTCAAGCACTTATTTTGTTCTGTTTACTTTTTAAAAATCAAAACAACAAAACTTTCTTAATATACGCAACAATAGCAACTGAATAAACTATTCGTTTGTATTTGCACTGTTCCACGTTTGCTCCCACTGTTAGATGACTAAATTTGACTGGGCGTGATAAGAGAAAAGAACGAATTTTTTATGCTTTCTCTTCGCTGGTGAGAAGCTGATCACATGTTTTGCTTAAATTTTGTTCATTGTCGCCAATGAAAGAATATTCTGCAATATTTTTATTTTCACTTCATTTTCAATCAAATATGAGAATGAAAAGGTATGAAAAGTACTTTTTAGTAAAAAAGATCTACAAACAAACATAAGTTTTTGATAAACTCTGTAGAAGTGCTTACTCGAGTAATTCGTTTGCGTAACAAAATTGTGTGCCCACAGCAATGAAAAAAAACGCAAATCAATTTTTTCTTCTTCTCCGCTTCTGTATTTGTTCTATTTACTCACAAACAAGGACGGTTTTGAGCTACAATGATTTTCTCATCTATGAGAGGCTCAAGTGAAGTTTATTATAAGTAAATTAATTTCATGCGAAGAGGATAGTATGACATTGTGTCGGAAGATGTATCAGGTTACCATAACAAACAAGATTTTTTTTTTCAATGCAGATAGTGTATTAGCTTCATCTTTATAGATCCAATTAATATAATCAGTTTAAGTTTATTCTTGCTTTCATTCACACATTAAATAATTTGGTTTCATGAAATCTTTTTCTCTAACAATTCCTTTTTATTCACAAAACTTTGTACAAGAAATGATTTCTGCACAAATCATTTGAAAAAATTTGTTTTGAATAGCTGCTCATTATAACAAAGCAACTTTCATTAAATTGCTAAAATTAAATTATTCGTGTTTCTCCTTCATTTTTGAATTTATTTCATTTTTATGCAGATGAAACACAACAAAAACAATGAAATTTTGTGCTCAGCTAAATCATAGTAAATATTCAAATCTCAAAAGTTGCAAAACGGTGATTAGAAAAAAGAACTGAACATCGCTTTCTCTCTTTTCCTTTAAGATGATGAAAACTATCTCTGTTCATGAAATCATATTTCGCTGTATTTGTTCATGAAACGATTTAATCTTAATCGTGTTTTCATTCAAAGTAAATTGTTGCTAAAGGCAAGAAGTAAGAAAGAAAGCGAATGATTTACAAGAAAAGAAAGCAGAAAGCGCAAAAGCTTGATATACAGAACACTACCTACACAAAAAACGATTTCACATTCGATATTGTTTCAATGTTTTTTACGGCAATTGGAGTGCGAAAAAATTGAATGAAAGCGAGCGCTGAAGCTCGAGGAAAAAAAATTAGAAAAATGTTAGCAAAGCAGTAAAAGATGACAAAAAAGATTTGTTCAACAATAATAAAAACTTCACATTAAGTTTTTTTTGCAATTTTCAAGATTGAGAAAACGCATTTCGCACATTTCGATGACGCTTCTTTTGAGAAATCATATTTATTCAATTAAGCTTTCAAGGAAAATCTCTTTGAGAGATATAATTAGATGTAGAGTATGATGTACAAGTAAAGAGAGTAAGAAGTATGGTTTAAAACAGCCGTTTAAAATAAAATCAAATTTGATTTTCGAAGCCATTTCGCTTTTTCAAATGCAATCATCTTCAAACTTTTTCTCAAAAAACTTCTGAAGAAAATCTCGCATTTTAAAGTCTTATTTCTTAATTACAAGATTTATGTGTGAAAAAAGTTCGTTCTCAGCTTATTCTTGAACAAATAACCTCCAGCAAGTGTTGAAAACTTCTCCTCACAATATTTAGAAAATTAATCTTGAATGACCAAGCAAAAAGTGTTTTTGCTTTTGAGAAACAACTTAAGTTAAGATTAAGCTTTGAAATTATTTGAATGAATATAAAACACATTCGCATATCTCATTAATTTGTAGATGAGGGTTTAAATTTAATTTATTTAGAAATTCAATTTATTTATTTAGATAGTGACATCCTTAAAATAAAAGATCGATTAAAATTATTACTAAAAATCGCAAGAGATCGTGTGTTGTTTAATTTGCCGCATATATCTGATATCTTTCTTATAAAGTTGTTTACTTTTATTTAAACCAACAACAAACAGTTACCAACAAAGTTTTACGAAGAGTGTTAACAGAGTTTTATTACTTCTCTTAGACGTTTCTCAATTTTCTGTGCTCATTAAACATTGAATTCAACATTATGTTCGAAAGAGAATCAATTTACTCTCTAAATGAGAAAGATCGCAAAGTAATGAAAATTGTTCAAACATAGAAAATTGATTACGCTTGAAATTATTTTTCTATCTTGTTACGAGAACTGAAAACAGAAGTCAAAATTGAAATGCTATTCGAAATGATAAACCACGAAAAACTTTTTTCAAAAACATCACAATGCTGAGCAATATAAAGAGTAAGTAAAAAGTATTTTTGAATTTACTAGAACTTCTATAATAGGAAACAGAATGAGACAGTCGAAAATTGATTGTTAGATCAACTAAACAATCACAATAGATTCAAAAACGCTTTTATTTCGCTGCAACTAATGAAAAACTCTCAATTAGGCAGCTTTCTGCGTATAATATTTTCTCGTTAATAGGATCGTATACTTCATTCTATATATTCTTACAACTTCATCTAGTTACTTTATATTAAAAATATCTTTTCTATCTTATATTATATTCTAAAATGTTATATTTAAACATATCTAAATGTTGTTTCAGGAGCTTTGCTTTTCAATGAGATGAGGAGAAAAAAAGTTTCATTTGAGACAGTGTAAATATATCTTTCATAACCTTTTCTTCTTTATTTGCTTCTTCTCATTTTAAATGCTGAATTAAATCAGCGAGAAAGCTATAAAAATTCTCGTCGCTGAAGAAGAAACAATTATCATGTTGTTACTTTTTCTCTTTGTTTTCGTATGTGTAATGCAATGTAACGCCTTTGAGAATGAGTTCGATTTTCTGTTTATTCATAGGCAACGGTTTTCCACTAATCACGTTTAAGTAGTCGCTGTGATTGCGAATTTGGCAAAGAAAATTGACTTTGGCAGATTAAAATGTATGGTAAGAAGAAGAATCGAGAGAAAAAATCTCTTAATAAGACAAAATCGTTTAGTTTGATCATTATCACGATTTTTTTCTCGGTCACTAACTACAATCCCTCTGACTAATCTTATAATCGCTTCTATCTGTGAACTGGACATAGCTTTTTGATACAAAGTCGAGCTTAAATGTAAAAATAATCATACTGAAAGCGAGCACAATGCATTGGTAAATTATGCGATTTATTCATAAGAATTTTAATCTTTAATAAGATTTAATACGCGCAAGCTACTTTTTGCATCTTTATATTCGTTCATTTTGTCATCATTCAATTTATAATCGCTTTACAGCAAATAATATTAATTTTTTAAATAAAAATTAAAATAAGTCATTTTTCAAATTTAATCTTCACACTTAGAAATATCATATCGAGAATCTCTTTAAATCATTTATAATTTTATGAATTGTAGCGCTTAGAGAGATTACAAAGATGGAAGAAGTACTTTCATTATAAAAAACTTTCTTTAGTCTATTAATTTTCAAGAGAGATAAACAATTTTGAAATTTTTAAGGGTTCGCCTTATTTTCAAAAATAGCGATTAATCAAGCGAAAATGTGATTAAAACCGTTTTACACGAAAGTTTCCTTTCAAAACTTTTACCACATTCTTTGCGTGCATCCTTTCAACACAAAAGATGAGCGAGTTGAAAAAACGTTCGTCTAATCTCAACTGTTCAAGAAATCGCATTAAAAGCTCATCAATTTAAAAAATAATTTATCTTTAAATAATATGCATGAGCTTAATTTCTTTAAGTTATGCAGTGTGTTTCAATTTAATTTTACTAAATTTTAATTTCTTTGTAAACATTTTTTTAAAGCGGCACATTGAGCCTCAGAGAAATTAGACACAGGCGAAATGCGTAAAAAAGAGCGCATGAAATATCTATAAAACATAATAAAATTCGAATAGAATAAGTAAATTAAATTAAAATTTAAAAAGATGCAGCAGAAAAGAATTTAATTAATTTCAGGTTGTATAAGAGTAAAAAATGATTTGTAAAAAAACGATAGCATTAATCGAAATTTATTAAAATTTTATTTTTAATTCCTAGTTCGTTTTTAAAAAATAATTCTCGTCATAATAAATGAGAAAAAATATAAGCGCACTTGATTTATAAAATACAATTCTAGGTAGGTGTTTCCATTTTTTACTATTTGTGTTATTTCTAGAGTTTATATACGTGGTTTCAAATTCTTAAGCGAAATTGAGCTTATTGAAGCAAGTTGAATTATTCACTATCCTATGGTTCAATCGCCCACTTATACATTTTCTACTAAAATTTTACTTTTTTTGTGAACATGTTTTTAGAAACTTGAAACTTTATTGAAGAAAGTAATAAAGCTAAAAAGCCATTATTTGAAATAATCATAAAAAGTTGAAGTTAATTTAGGCTTTAACAACAGAATATTTAGTAAGGCTTATTTTAAAATAAACAGCAGAGAATTTGAAGCTTTTGATTGTCTAGGAGAGTAAAAGCAACATTTGTTGCTTATGATATCTCATAAAGATATGTTTACAGAATTAAAGTAATTGCACCTAATAATGAATTAAACGAGTGAAAGTATTCGCATATAATCACAATTCTTTTTAAAATATATTTAAATTTATGCAGAATCGGTTTTTAATAAGAAGAATAAATTAATTAAATGAGAACTGAGGTGGAGTGTTCGTCGATAGTTTGATTTTAAAGCTAAATGTTTAATTTGAAGAGAAAATTTTGCTAAAAAACCATGTAAAGAGAATATATGAGAAGTAAATGAGTTATAAAGGTCATGATGATAAAATCTTTTTTGTTTTTCTTAACTTATTATGAAGCTAATATTAATATTTATGCTTTAAACGAATGCAGCCATTTTAATTATGTTAATGTGAATTATTTCACTTTTATCACCGTCGTTTCCGACTTACTTATGCCTTATCGATGAGTAGCTATTTGATCTCTTATTGGAGACAAACAAACAAAAAGTTAAACACACTCAAACTCGTAATATCCATTACATTTATTGACATTTGTTACTTCAACACACATTTCTGTAGCGTAAAGAATGGTCCACTTTTCTGAAAATATGGTTCGCCTCAATTCGACTAAGTGTGCGATTTTGAAGAAGCGTGTCAAATGGAGACAATCATATTAGCGCGAAGAGCAACGCGAAAAGATAGCAAAAAGTTTTTGCAAAGAGGATTGAGAAATACGACTTTGCATTTCAATCTACAATTTTAAAATGCTCGCAATTTTTTGTGAACTGTTTGTTTGCAATGCAGTGAAGTATGATTTCGGTCGGCAGAGAGCATGTCAACTTATTTTTTCTTTTTTTAAGTCGAAATCCTCTTGATTGAAAACGAGCGAACAAAATAATCTCGTTATTTAAAGTGTCTTCTCGAACAGTTTTCGCTTTTGTTTTATGCACAGAAACACAATTACTATCTTAAAGCGTGGATTTTTTTGCAAACATTTAATTTTTCTTACTTGACTGTTAAGATGAGAACGCTGCTTTGCAATCAATCTGCTCGTTTTGGTTGAGCAATTACTTGCTTAGCCTTTATTTAATCGAATTTGCAATAATCTTTTTAAACTTAATAACTCAAATTTATCCAAATGAAATTCTATTTTGCTCAAATATTTGATTTTTGGTTATTCTGATTATCATTATTTTTATACAAACATCGCTTCGATATGAAAATAATTCTAACGTTTTAAGCTCACTTATTAAAAAAAATTGAAAACCAAAATTTCTCATAAGAAGCAGTGCACCAGTAAGCGCAGCGATTGAATTCGTCTTACCTGATAGTCTGACTTCACTTCGCGTATCTCTTCGAAACATTGCTTGATTGTAGTGAAAGAGTCGAGATCGTCGATGGCGTACACAAGTAAAAATGCTTGGGCGTTCGTGATCGACAGCCGTCGCATGGCCGGGAATTGTAAGTCGCCAGCGGTGTCGAGAAAATCCACCTGTTTTCGTAAGTTAATGAGAGAGACGAAAAGAAGAAAGTTAAAAACCGAAGCGATTTTTTCGATAATCTTGCAATCATTTCATGATTTTGTTTGTTAAAAAGTTTTTCGATTTTTTTTTCGTTTTTTTTTCTTTTGCTTCAAATAAAAGTTGAAGCTTAAAAATTTTTTGCTTTTCTACTTATGAAGTTCGTTTATTAACAGCAATCCGATTGCAAAAATCGATGCAACAAACGAATGGTCCTATAGATTCTCAAAAGATTAATCATCGAGGATTAAAAATTAAGTTCGGAAGCAGCAGAAACAAAAAAAAATTGTATGTAATTGCTGAATTCTGAAATAAAGTCGAGAAATATCATCACTACCTTGATCATTTGCGATTTTTGCTTCTCGACAGCAAATCAAAAGCGAAATGCAAAAATCGTGAACATTATTATGATTTGTTATTATTGTGTATGTGTATTAATGCGAACACTTCAAAATCACAATTCGCAGGGGTTTTGAAAGAATTTGCGATCAATATTATTGCTGCTGTAAATAAATGTGAAAATAAATAAATTTGTGAATAAAATGTGAAAGCAAAATCGTAAAAGCAATGAAAATAAAATTTTTGAAAAGTTATGAAAAGTGAAATAATGCGCTTCGAGTTAATTTAACAAAGCAGAAATTCTCGATTTGAACCCGTGTAAGATGTGGAAATATAAAAAGAGATTTAAAATAATTTAAGAAAACGCATTTCTGAGGATGACAATTGCTTACAGAAGCTATAAAGAGCGCGTTTATCGGGTTTTTAAACTCGAAAGCAAAGAGAAAACGCTGTAATTTGATGTAAATCTTTTCGCTTTCTTTTCTTCAACAGCATATTCGCAACATTTACTATGAGAGTGATTCGTTTTGTGCGCAAGAAACAACAATTGAGAAAATAAACACATAAATAGAACGGAGAGAAACGCGTGAAACATGATGATTTTATTTGCAACCGTTTTTATATTCATTGTAATGCGAAAAAACAAAAACCAACGAATTTATCTTCGCTTCTTGGAAAGTGGTTCAAGAAATGAAAAGTGTTAAAAGTTTTCACATTTTCGTCGTAATCTAACTTTGCTGAATAGCTTGAAAGTTATTTTGTCAAAAACCTCAACATCTTTTTGTGAT
>NCKU01004215.1:0-12823 GCA_003675995.1 Dinothrombium tinctorium | reverse complement strand
GTATATTGTCTCGAATCTATGAACTGATCTATTCAATACTAAAACGGAGTTTTAAACACTCGTTTATATTATAACATTAATCAATGTTAATGCTTTTATTTTACATCTTACAAAATAAAAAGCGATAAATTTTTTAAAAATTTACTGCTTGAATGCCTTAATTTACGAAACAAAAGAGTAATACAAAGGCGAGAGTGTTTTGAAAAAGAATCGGAAATAAGCTACGTGTTTTCTGAGTTCATATTTACGGTCATTTTGTATTTGTATACTTTTACGCAAAAGTTACTTTTATGGAAAGTTTTTTAATACCAAGAAAGTTCTTGCATTAAATATCATTTAAATTTGCAATGAAAAGTTATTAAGCTCGCTAAAATTGAAATTTTGGTGCGAGTTGCACTTGACAAAGTCACAAGCAATAGTATGATTCGTTTTTAGTAAATTTAATACAGTCGCAAGAAAAATTACTTTAAATACATTAGAAATAAAATTAAATATATAAAGCGTGTCAACCAAATGCGCCTCGTTACCGATAGGAGACTCTTTGAAAAACAGCTGAATTACGATCGTAAAATTTTTTCATTTCTCATTTAATTTATTCATTGCCATCACAGCATAAAAACATTGTTACATTTCATCAATTCAACATAATATGTTAACCTAAATGATGTAATATTAACTCTTTATTGCTCGGTAAAACAAATAAAAAGTTTTATTTGATCGTAATTAGAATATTTTTCTTGTAGCAACCTAACAATGTAACAAAATTTTCAAGTCCAAAGTAAAAACCGCAATTAAATTGTCTCATCTTTAGAAAAATTTTAATGAAACTAAAGATGAAATGTTTGTGAATTATTTATGAGTTGTGTGCTACTTAATAAATTCGATAGAATTAAAAGACTAAAGCTGGAGACAGACTTTTAAAATAGCTTACATATAGCTTTGTAAGATGGAGTCAAGCTGAATTGCTTCTTTTCTTTATGAAAAGATAAATAAGTAATTTATACATAAGTTTTGTAACTCTTTGTGATATTTGCTCTCTGAAGACAATTGTCTCTGAAAATGATTGATAGCAAAATGAAACAAAGTCTCAAAAGTAGGCAATTTATTTGCGTATTTATTTATTGCTGAAATGAAAAAGAAAAAGCATTTCGATTTGTGAAAGAGTGCGAGAAAACTTTCATCGAATACATCGATCTTCGTATACTCATTGATATCAAAACCGAGTTCTATTGTACACTCGATGCTGGAACATAGTTCCATTTTCATATATTAGAAAACAAAAGTAAAAAGCAATATTTCACTTTGTCCAAAATGAGCTCTAGTAGTAATGGAATTTAAAGCATTGCTATCATAATCGCCAAACGATCTTATCGCGTAAAATATTGCCCAACGAGTAACAGTAATTTTATATTTTAAAAATGAGTGTATTTAGAGAATTAAAAAAATTCGTTGTTTTATAACTTTTTAGACTTCTTCGTAAACGAATTCGATCTGATGCTTTTATTTTTAAAGCTCGGTTGAAGATGCGAACTTAATCGCACTTTTAAGACATTGCAGCTTTCAAATATTTTATTTTCAAAGTGCTATTTCCATGAGGCAAGAAGTAAAGGAATTTAAATTTTCAACTTTAAATAAAGCTTAAGATCAAAATAATAAAAATGATTGAGATAAATCAAAGTTTCTAATTTCAATTTTTTTTTTTATATAAGCGAAAATTTTTACGTTATTTCTTTTCTGCTTTCAATTCATATTTTCTTTTTAAATTGATGCTTTCATTTTAAATGTAAATCTTTACTCTCTTAATGAATATTTTAAAACTATAGCAAAATATTAAATGAGTAAATTTTTAAAAGAATAAAAGCAAAAAAATTAAAAAATTCTTTAAAAACTTTGTTCAATTAAAATCTTTTTTATTTTTGTTGTATAATGTTGGATCAAACTTTTTTATTATAATTTGATGTTTTTGAATTTATTTGACTCCGAAAAGAAAGTCAAATTCAACTTGTTAAAAAAGTTTTTTAAAAAATAAAAAATTTGCATTAAAATGTAAAAATGTGATTTTTTCATCTAAAAATTCATCATTTTAGATAAGAATTTGCAAATATTATCAAAATTTACTTTTAATTATTTATAAAAGCGATTTAATTACTTCATAAGACTTCTTTGGCTTTGTTTGTTAGTTCTTAATGATTTTCACATTAAACAAAGAGAAAAGTGAAAGAATTATTCGATTTAGTTAATTGAAAACAACAAATTTTTCTTTAAAAAGATATTTAGAAAAAAATTTTCTAATATTTTCTAACTCAAATATGAGAAAATTGAGTTTCATGCTAAAAATAATTCTTTCCTATAGAGCTTTCACCATCAAATCAATGTTAATAATGTTAATCAAATCTTTTAATTTGAACTATATTGCAAATATGCAATAAGGGAAGCTAAGCAAACATTCTTTAAATTAAATCAGACTCCTTAATTTAGTTCTCAAAATTCTCTTCATGTTTGTGGATTTCTAATATTTTATATGAATAAATAAAATCATTCGAATCAAAACATTTGCAAATTCGATTGATTGCAAATTCGTTTAATTTTTTTAATATTAAATATCCTTTTTATCGTGTTTATACATTCTAACTTGTTTTCACCACAAAAAAATTAGAGAAAGATTAAAATTTTAAATATAAAATTACATTTTTAGCATAAAAAAGTTGTGATGGATACATTTTTCATTAAACTGGAAACTATGTGCAATAAAAACTCTAATAATTTAAAATTTAATCGTTCAAACGAGGCAAAAACTTTTTGATAAGTTCAAACACATAAAAACAAAAAATCTTTTATTATCAACCGAAGAAATTTTTTATTGAATACCAATTTTACTTAAAAGTGTGTAAGTAATGCAATAATCTCATTTTTACGAAAGCTTTGGTATAGAGAGAATTTAAAACTTAACAAATTTAAAATATTAGAGTGTATTGAGTGAATATATACAATTTATAATAGTTTGGACCTGTAAAGCTAAAATATCTGTGGAGATATCGTTTGATAAATGCTTTATTTTCAGTCTTGCTTCAAAATTTTTTGAAATTTCTTCAAGCAATTTTGCAAGAAAAAAGTAAAGGAAACATGTTTGATTGTTTGCATTTCAACTAAAAAGTAAAAGACAGGTTTTTCTTGACTACGAGAAAAATAAAATCAAATCCACATAGAAAATCTCCGAAATTTTTTAAATTTTATTAAAATATAATCAAATTGCTTACTCCGATAAAGTTTTTTCTACTTTTTTCGAAAAGAATTTCGAAAACCGAACAAAGGAGAAAAATTGCTGGACAAGCAACAACTTTTTAATGCGAAATAAAATTTTTCAATGATTCTTGCATTTTAAAATTTCTTGATATTGGAAAAAACATTTAGTATTGATTAGTAGTACATTATACAGAGTAAATTGTAGCGGCAATAATTTGGAAGAGTTTAATTGCAGATAACTTTATTTAAACACATAAAAAATTTTGGTACGACCTGTTCTGAAGATGCCGCATTTTTCTATTCTTAAAAGCTGTTTGCTTATGCTCTGAAACATTGAAATAATTAGAAATAAATTGTGAGAGAATAAAACTGGTGACACGTCAAGTTAGCATGGAACTCTAGAAATATGCGAACTCTAGAAATTCTTAGTTTTGCTCAGTTGCTTGACAAAATTATAGCGCAATAATATTATTATAATTTAGAATAAAAGGTGTTAGTGAACTGTTAGAGTGCCTCTCTTGTTTTGTATATGACCAAAAATTGAGACTAAATGGACGAAGCTGTCGGGTTTTTGATTTTTAAAAACATTTCATTTTACTGGTAAGAATTAATAAGCAAACTTGTAAATCATAGTATTGATATTTGTTTTGGACAAGAAAGATATGGTATAAAATAAAAGAACAGACGAAAACAGACAGACAAAGAAAAGATTGAAAATAATTAAATTGATAACAAGGTTAAAGGTTTTAAAACTTTGAAATTTAATATAAATTAAAAATTTTTCGTTGTTTCTGTCAAAAGGACTAATATTCACTCTTAAGACTTAGTTAAGACTTTGCTAAATATTTTAAACTTAAGTTTAACCAGTAATTAAGCTTCATTAATTAAATCGATATACCCCTAGTTTTGAATTTTTAAAAATAAAATTAAAGAAGACATTTTAATCTCGTTTTAGACTAAGAATAAACATAAATTCAAAACATTTTATATTATTTTGAAGTTTATAATGACATTAATCTTGCATTTCATGTCAGCGAAAAGCAATAAGATGTTTAAAGAGAAGTGTTTAACTAAGTAAAAGTAATGATTTTGGTGGTTGACAAAAAAAAGAAAAGCGAAATGACCACAATTGAGTAAAAAATAGAAAATAAAGCGATTCATTGTTCTTTCTTGTCGCAGCATCATTGATAACACCTGTGATTATTCGCGAGTTTTCTTGTGCAGAAAGCAAGCTTTGTGTTTACCACTGCTTAATCCATGGCATTAAAAGTGCGAGATGACAGTCATTTTGTCTCAACATTTAATCGCTTTATTATGATTTCAAATGAATGATCGCTCAAACTTTATGTCGTGAAAACATCTCGATGAAAAATTCTCATTCTCTGAAGCGCCATTTTATTTTTACCTCTATTTTAAGACTTAAAAAGCCCTTAACTTGAAATTCAAGATGATAAACAATGATGATAACTTAAAGATGATTCTTGTAAGTTATTTTAACTTTGCTCATTTAGGCTTGAGAATTTTTTATTTTTTTAATATAAAATTTTGTAAGTTGATCTCTACTACATTTAATTGTCTATATTTTACTTATTTAATTTTTTACAATTTAAAAAACTGTAAAATGACAAAAAAATACTTGTATTTGGGACAAATGATGTGGAAAATGGAAAAAATCTCAATTTCGGGTGATTTTTTCAATAAATTTCAAACCGAATCTTTTTTTGCTCAAGTACTTTTTAAAAATGATAGTTGAAGTTGTTCGGTTTATGAAAATAGCCTGTATTTATCGTTAAAATAACTAAACCAGACGCGAACAAATATATTTTTATTACCTTTAATATTCTAATGAATTTATGCCCTCATTGCTTTTAATGTAATTATTAATTTTCGAGAAATGCGTTGCTTCGTCGAGTGCTCATTCAATATTTATTTACTCAAAATGTTATACACAATTGCATTCTCGAAGTGGTTTTCGCATTCAAAATAAGAGTAAACAAATAATAAAATAAATCTTTTCGTTTTTCCTTTTTGCTCAATTTCCTCGTGAAATTCAATCAAACATTAAATTTTTTTCGCAAAGAACTATTGAACAGTGAAAACACTTTTTTGAAGTCAATAAGATAAAAAAACTACATCGAAGCACAAGTCTACAATTTGATTGTAAATTTTCTATGTTAATTTAACGAGATGGTAACATCAAAAGTGAATTTTACTTTTAAAAATTTACCTTGGACAATCATAATTAAATTAAAATTCATTGAAATAGTTTTTTCATCAATTTTATTTTTGAAATCTTTTAATTTGGTTTTATTGTTTATCAAATGTTGTGAATATTATGAAAATGTAAAAATATTAAGTAAAAAAAATGTTAATGATTAGAAAATTCCCTATTTGCCTAAAGTTGAAAAAACGTTAAATATTTTTGGAAAAATGTCAATATTTGTCCAGTTTTTGGATTTTATCTATCTTCAGAAATAATAATATTGTTATTCCAAAATCTTCCTCCATTTTTATCGCTTAATTCCATTATGTTTGATGTTGAATTTAAAAAATGTTCAACTTATCATGATAAGTTATAATTTTATGAATATCATCTTTAAATATCGACATTACACGTATTCTTAATTTCAAAAAAGGATAAAGGAATGTTTATATTTACGAGAGAGTAATAGAAAAACTAAAATAACAAAGAATAAAAGTTTTTGAGCATCAAACTTAAACTATTATCAGGATTTGCTGTGCATATTTAAATGCCTGATTTTTGAGATAGAAGTAAAGAATGAGTAATGCTAAAAAGGAATCTTTCTATGCGAAATCTGCTCCTGTTACCTGTTAACTTTGTTGAATAACTTTATTTTATATAAGTCAGATTCTCTTTCTTAAGTCAAAGAAATCTCAATAGCAAATCGTTTATTGGTAAATTTTTACATTCATCCTACTATTGAATTTGCATTCTTTGTAAGAACGTTTTATGTTTTCAACTAAAAGCAGGATAAAAGAGTAATTTGTCACGATAAAACGAATTTTACGACATTTTATTGCTATTTGAATTTCATTGCATGCTTTTTAAGAATATTTAGTCCACATCATTTTTAAATCTTTCAAATAAATTATTGCAAAAGAAACAAAAAATTTTTGCATAAAATTTTCATGGAAAGTAAATGTGATTTGAATATCAATGCAGTAATTAAAATTTTAATGCGTATAGTTTTTTAAATTTAACTAATTATAAAGCAAACTTTTACTGTTCATTTTGAAAGGAATCTCTTTGACATTTTTCATTCTGTTAAAGATATAAATCAGCGTGAAATTCAAGCGTGAAACCAATTTTACAAATTAATTTTATAGAAAAAAGATTATTTTTACAACTCCAAAAATATATCAAGTAAAAACTTATGTAAAAATAAAAGAGGAAAAAGTCAGTAGGAATGATTAAGAATTATTTCTTATTTTGAAAAAAACTTCCCTAGAGGAACGAATTTTATTGTATTTATCGAGCAAAAATTCTTAAGATACAAATTAACGAAACAGTATTATTTAAGCAAAAATGTAGGTTTTTAAATAAAAAATTTCAGCCAATTTTAACTGCTTTGAAATAAAATTCGTTTTAAATACAATAAGTGCGAAAAATTTAAAATCGCTTATTGGTAAATATAATACAGGGTGTGTGAATTAAAACGCACCACATGTTTTTTGAATGACTTAAGAATTTGAAATCATACAATGTTTAACTTACTCTTAATTTGTAGTCGGATTTTCGCAACACATTTTGACAGCGGATTCATCGAATTCTCAATTCACCGCAATACCCGTGAAAGCATAGTTTTTCGCCAATTATCGAGTTCTTCTGCCGAAATACTACCGATTAAATGGGTGATAGTAATTTCTAAATCTCTAATTATCCCCATCTTTCCATATCCGAAATAATTTTACGCTATTTTTAAAAGGTTAAAAATCGGCGGTTCCAAATCCGCACTCCGGATATCGAATTAAGGAAAAATCCTTTGTAATTTATTTATTTGTTAAAGTTTTTAAATGAAAAGTGATTTATACGTTTAAACGTATTGACAAAATCACCATTTTGTTGAAAAAATAATTTTTTCTCACCACTTTGATGCTTTTTTAAAGAAATTGCTTTTTATTATAAAAATATTAATCAGCGGTTTCAGTGTCCGTGAAAAAAATCAGGCCGATAACACACTGAAAAGTAGAAATACACCATTTGCTGATTTTCTGAGCATAAAGAGAAGTTTCCATTTACTCTCTTTCATCATTAAACCCTTAAGCGGTTTTTTTGCCGGGTTTTTATCCGCTTAGGCGAACACGTTCTTCTTTTGTAAAAAATATGCCAAAATTCCATTGCCGATGTAAAAATGATATGTTATATTTACAAATATTTATATGCTGACCATATTCGAGCTCGATGAAACAAATCCGGCGATTTACCCGATAAGGCTTTAAGCCGGATTTTTTGCCGTATGTCGCATAATCCAGAATCTTAATTTTTAAACTAAAAATCTTTTCAGTAATGACTATACCTATGATCTTATAAAGCTTTCTTGGACCTAAATKACCTGATTTTCGGGCAATCCGGAGTTACCTCGCTCATGCGGCAAGTCTCGGACAGAACCATTTTCTTGAAATTTTTTCAGCTTTTTTGATACAGAACTTTTGTTTGCATGTTTCTCTTTCATTTAATCTGTCTTAATTTTATAATTGCTTTTGTAAAGCTGTTTAATTCAATACTATTTTTAACTAAAAACACGCGTTGTTCAGTTGAAAATGGCATGTTTGTGGAAAACGCCGTTATTTTGGAATGCATTAACCGATTTGTTTATTTTATGTGTCGTTCTGCGGATGTTCTTGCATAACTATGTGAAAGATCAAATTTTTTGGTTTGACCGGTAAAAAGTTATTCGATCTTATATGTGTTGCGTTTTAATTCACACACCCGTATAATAAAATTGTTATTTAAACAGATACGCGAGTTACCCCTAACGCGAGTTGTCCGAATCACGAGTTGTCCGTATCGCAAGTTGTCCGCATCGCGAGTTGTCCGTAACGCGGATTGTCCGTATCGCGAGTTGTCCGTAACGCGAGTTATCCTTACGCGAGTTACCCCTAACGCGAGTTGTCCGAATCACGAGTTGTCCGTATCGCAAGTTGTCCGAATCACGAGTTGTCCGTATCGCGTGTTGTCCGTATCACGAGTTGTCCGTAACGCGAGTTATCCTTACGCGAGTTATCCCTAACGCGAGTTGTCCGAATCACGAGTTGTACGAATTACGAATTGTCCGAAGAGCGTTTCTAAACCACGCGTTTTCAATCACGAGTAGCGATAAACGGATACGGAAGGCCAAAAAACCGGAAACAGAGGTAAGCTTTGGCAATTAGCATAAGATCCATTTTTCGTCTGTCTGTTTACAAAAAGCCCAACAATCTGAAAATTTCTCTGCGACAGAGTGTATGAACTTGTATGTACTTTAAAATTTAATAAATGCACAACAATGATTAATTCAAAATAATAAACATGCAGTCAGTGAAGAAATGTTTTACTATCTTACCCATTCAAAACCAGTTAATTTAATGAAAATTATCGTAAAACATTCTTTCTTGACTGTATCTTTTAACTGTTAAATGAGAGTTTTAAGAAATTAATGAAGTTCAAGTTTTTAATTGAAATAGAATTTAATAGAATTCAGTTTTTAATCTTTGCAAGCAAATTCTTTTATTAATAAACATTTAATTAATTATATATTTTTTAAAATTGTCCAGCTAATGGATATTAAATACTTAGACAGAATTACGTTCATTGTGAAACAAAGTGAATTCGTTACTTTTTAAGTGAACAGAATGTTCTCGTTTTTCTTTGATATTTCAATCAAGAATTTTTTTAAAAGCAGAATTAAATAAACTCAATTGAGATGTTAGAATTCTTTGTACACTTTTTTGCTAATCAATATTGACGCTAACAAATAATAGTTTGCTAAAATATGCATGAGAAATGGAAGATCAAAAATGAAAGTGTTGCGAGTTATAGAGAAAAGAGATAATGATGAAAGAAAAAATAAAAGATGCATTTAATTATATATTTCTGCGAGCATTCAGGGTGCTGCTCTTTCGACGCAAAGATTGAAACTGAGGCCGAGAAGAGAAAGCAGAGCGAAAGCGCAATTTTTACTTTTAATGAGATGAGGCATAAAAAATAGAAGTGCAACTTTTTTTCTTTCGCTTCTTTCACGATGATTATAACGAAGAAATGAAGTAGAATAAAGGTAAAGCGAAATTGACGTTTTCTACACTTCTTCCATCTTATAAAGTTTTATTCTTTTACCGCACACACATATATCTAGTATATAAATGTATGTCTTTGGATTCGTTGGATTCGAGTAGATAATAGTTCTCATTTTCCTTTCGCTTCTCCATCGAGAATTAGATAATGGAAGAGAAGACCGCAGGCTTTTTTGCCTCTGCTTCCTCAAACTTTTGTTGCGTTGATTCTTAACAACAAAATTTAATTTGAAACGCATATGTATTCTCTAATTAATATAATTACAGCATAGAAATTGGCTTTTTGAAAGCTGCTTTTTCCAATTTTTCTCTGAGTCACTATAATAAAAAGTGGATCGAGAAAAAAAGTTGCAACAAGCTCTATGAAGGGATTCACTCGGTTTTGAAATTAGCGGATTTTTATAATCTTTCGATCACAACTACCATCATAAGTATGGATTATTGTGCATCTATCGTCTTTCGCATCAAGCTCATATTTCATTTCTCAAGTCCTGCCAAAAAATAGAAAAACTTAATACAAACGTGATCGGAGCGCAATATCTTTTAAATTGAAATTTTTAAAAAATGGTTCCCGACTATAAATCGAAGATTGCATGCTCACATTTTGTGTTTAGAACATTGGCCGATGGGAAAAAATTCAACATTAAATAAAGTAAAAATTGAAATATGCAACACACGCATTAAACATTGATTGAAAAAGGCAAATAAGTCAGAATTAATTGAAAAAATGTGCCAAAAAATTTAGATTTTCAGTTTTAGATAAAATTACAGACGAAAAATCGAATTAATTATGAAAAAGTAAACAAATAGACAAGGTATTATCCCTGAAATTATTATTCCCAAAAAACGTATTGATACTTTGATCTTAAAAAATCGAGACGCAAAATACAAAAAAAGAGCTTAAAGGAATTCTTAAAAGTTGTAGATTTAAGCATAATATGAGAGAATGTCGAAATTTGTTTTACTATTTTTATTTTATTGAAAGATTTTAATCGTTAATAACTTCAAATTTGTTTTATCAAAACCATTAAACTTATATTGAACAAAGATGAACATTAGATCGAATGAATGCTTGCACTTATTCATCCTTAAACTCACAGCATTCGTGTGTGAAATTTTTAAAACAATATCAAAACGGTTTTGCTTTGTGAATTTAGCAAATTCTAGATACTTTTTAGCTAATTGATTTTATTCAACAATTCAGTTTTCCCAGATTATTTTCATTTTTGATAATAATTGAACTTTTGCGATCTATCTTATGTGAGATAAGTCAGGCATATTGCTTCAATATCATTCAAATTCAAGACAAATTCAGTTAAGAGGTTGAGCATCAAGCTTTTTTGCGATCATTTTTCACTTTTATGATCAAAAAGGATAATTAGGGTTGCTTTTTATACAACAATAAATTATCTTAACAAACTCACCATTCTCATTAATAATGCCTAAAGAATTTGTTTGTGAATTTTGTAATTCGCACTGTTAAATCATTTAAAATGGTGATAATCGTAATTTTAAACACAAAAATCTTTGCATGACCGACTGAGCATCTCTTTTCAAATGTTTTTTTAATTTTATAATATGAAGAGTAACTTTTTCAAAAATAGTCAAGTTTTCGCTGGGTTTTGTAATAATATAAACACATAATTAGCGTTGTACAAATTACATATTGAAAGTAACTTATTAAAATCTCAATAATTGTAAGAGTAATTATTACTTTTTCAAAATTCAATAATGTAATTAATTACAATTTTGAATTTTGAATTTACTCACTTAAGCATGATACATAACAGATGTATGCACGTCGGATTAAAAATGATAAAAGTATTCATAATAAAAATTTGTTTCCAATTTCAAAAACTTATTAAAATTGTCACAATTTCGTATTTCTTTGCTCAAAGAATTGAAATATTTTTTTCATTCCTTGCTATGTTAAAGTGTATTTCATTCGCTTTTCGCTTCTTTTCTAGAAAAAATATCGAAATTCAATACTCTTGAACTAAAATCATTGCGATAAATTTGTGGCTAAGGGCGATGAATTTTTTATCATCCAAAATCATTTCATCATACGTAAGTAGTGTTAACATTACAGGTTAAATAGGAAACTTTACTACATTTATTTACGTTTAGACTGCTAATAAAAAGTGCTGATAAAATGTCGGCGATTTTAATGGTGAAAAGTTATTGTCAATTGTCGGCTCTTAATGTAATTTGTTGACCTGTAAATGCTGCGCAGAGCGTCGAAAAGTGGACACATTTTATTTTGTGAGACAGTAAACTTATCTCGCTGACTGAGCGTTCTCATAAGCAAAGTGTTCGAATGATTCCTGCACATTTACATAAAATTTGTTCGAAGACTGATCTTCCTGTACGAAACTAAATTTCGCTTAATGCGTCGTAAATGCAAAATTGAGTTATTCAAAAAAGCTTATGCCTTTGTATCAAAACTCAATTTATTAAGTAAATCAAAGGGTTAAAAATAAACAAATTAGAAACATATAAGCATTTACAAGCATTAAATTCTATTTTTTGTCTCACTCTGGCAGAAAATGGCAAAAAAGTCATATTTCACTGAGAAAATTTTTGTGCTTGGATATGTGTGTGTGTGTGTCAAGTATAATTTTAAAAACAAAATATATTCTCTCAGTGCAATGTATGCTTGGAAAAACGTGAAGATTTTTAAGTCGAATGCAGATTTTCTATATTTTCAAAGAAAAATTTGATTTTATTTGCTTGCGTTAATTACTATCAATTCCAATACATATTTAATGTTTAAATACTCTATATTTGTACAACGGCAACGCCGCAGCTTAATGAAAGGATTTAGAATTATTATAATTCTTTATGATTTTTATTCGGAAAATTAAAAATTTTATTTGTTTTACAGATTTTGTTTGACTGCGTTTGTGCATCACTAATACATTGATCAAAATTTTTATTTTTTTAAATATTATCTTGCTAAATTAGCACAATTCCTATCTCGCAATTCTTTTGATAAAATGACTCTTGAAAGTTGTTTTAAAATAAAAATTGATTACTGTGCTCATTAGAAGTAAAACAAATGATAAAGAGAATTACAATTAGTTAAGAGAAAATTTTTGAGTGAATTTTTCTTATTTGACAATATACAGTAAACAACAATTTGGCAATATACATTTCACTTTGCGTTGAACTTCAACTGTTTGCAATCGCTTTTGAATGTGATAAAAACGCACGAAAAACAGTGTTCAATTCGCAGATCATCGTTCAAACGGCGAGAAAACAATATTGGAACATATGCATGGCGGCGATA
>NCKU01004214.1:0-12833 GCA_003675995.1 Dinothrombium tinctorium | reverse complement strand
CTGCAAAGTTTGAAGACATCAGACATTTGTTAATTAAAAAACAAATTTCAAGTGAACATTTTATAATTAAAATAAACTTGATGGTTTCTATAAAATCGCATAATTTGTCAAAAAATTTGATTTTTTAAACAGATTTGATTTTTGACATTGCTTTTATTTCATTTTAATTTCCTTTCTCCGTATGTAAATTAAAATAACAAATTTTCTTTAATTAATTTAAAATTTAATAGAATTTATTTTAAAATTTGAACTCGACCTAACTGATTTCAAGTGCTAAAAGAGCTCTACCTCATCATTCACAATCAAGCTACTCTTTCTAAAAAGTTTCATGAAAATCTAGCTGAAATTATCTACAGAGGACTAAATTTGATATGATTTTATTTTAATTATGAATGTATCTTGAATTCTCTTCAAACAAATCTCTTTCACGACTCGTGATAAACGTTTCAAATTTCATGATTGAAATGTTTTTCATGAACTGGAAGTAAATAGCGTAATATGCGAATATTTCAATGGTGATTTTCTCAAATTTTGTTTTTCAATTCAAACTTATAACTTCAGTTATATGCAAACTATGAAAGTATTAGAAAAGTAAAATGTTTATTTTAGGACAATTTTAGAATTCAATTCTCTAACATTTTTATTTGACTTTCTATAACATTGATTTTTGTGCCGTTTCACGCGCGTGGGTTTCAGGTGCTAACTTGGACACACCTCACTTTCATTTTCTTTAATCGATGGCCAATCGATGAACACAGGTTGTATGGAAAGAAAGATAACAAAAATAAATTAAATTGAATAAAAAATCAACACAAAAACTTGTTTACAGAGTCGAACATTTTTTATACAAATTTCTTATCGAGTATTTTCATAAAAATTGTTTAATGTTCTCAATAAATCTTTTTAAGATGGTCTCGCTTTAATTCTTCGTAGACCTTTGATGTTAATCAGTGAAACCTTATTATTGAGTATTTTAAATCTTGCTTTGTTTAATTGAAATTTGAAAGCAAAAATATTTATCAATAATTTGATTAAAGCGAAATTTATACGATGAAGCGCTTTCAAAACCCAGCAAAAGTTTAACGAGACTACGAATGGTTTCACTTTATTCCAGTTTTATATGAAAATGAAACATTTCACATAGAGTGCTAATTATAAAGTTTTGAATTAACTAATTATGAAATTAATTTTTCAATTTAGTTATCACGAAAACTCATTTTAACTGTTTGTCCAAATTTACGCAATGTAAAAGCAAAATTAGTAAAAGGGATTTTGACAATATTTTGCTAAATTGCAGAGTTTTTTCTATAAAACCTTTGCAATCTTATAAAAATAAAAAAGCGATATTCAATTAAAATTATCACAAAATATTTTGGCAAGAGCTGTAATTGAGACGGAGCAATCAATTAATATCTAGCAATCAATAAATTTTGCTACCTAATTCTGCTTGCTTCTGAATGCAACCTAATGATATATTTTTGTTATATTTGCTCACGAACTTCAACTTAAAATTCGATTAGGTAATTCATTTTTCTTATTTTTCTTGGAATAGTAATCAAAAGCATCTTTTGTGAAAAGAAAAACGAATATAAACACATCATCATTATAACATTCTCAGTGTTTACAGTTCTAATTCGTGCACTTTCTCATTATGTTTACTTTATTTATAGATAAAGTTTTTATTTGAACTACAAACATTTACTAAGATTTGAAGATTTATTATTTTAAGAATTATTTCTTTTAAATTTGCGAATAAAGCTAATTTTTTTTTTTTTACTTCTCAAGGCTTAAAAATAAATCTTTAAAAAGTTGTGCTTATTTTTTCTTAAGTTAGTATTTGAATTAATCCAACCAATGACAATTTGAATTAAACTTAATCCAAAGCCTAACTATTCTACTACTACTGAACTATTCTCTTCCTATTAATAACTTTAATTTAAAAATTCTTTTTTTATTTTTCAACTTTTTATTCTTAATTGAATTTACTTAACTATTTCAGGTTCTCTTGTAAGATTTGTATGCTTAATGGATTCTTTAATAAAATCAAAAGAATAAAAAAATGAAGTAATCTGATTAAGCTTTTGCTTTTAGCCTGTCATTAGCTATTCTGATGCAAATTTTAATTCCAAAAATTTAAACTTAAATTTGATTCGCAGTTATCATTAAAAAATAAGAAAATATTAGTAACATAAAATAAAATAAAAATCAAAAAGAAAGCGGCTCCTACTCACAAAACTTAATCCCCTATGGAAAAGTAAATTTCATGTTTTGTCATTTCTTTTCACTACACCATATGTTCCATATTCCTTTTGTTCAATGTTAATTTATCTACCATTGAAAAGAATATAAAGCCACTCGTGTATATAAACTAACAAATTGATCTGAAGCTCACAAAACCGAAAATTTTTGAAAATAGAGAATATTATTCGTTTGTTTATTTATTCTAATAAATTTCGGCAGAGAAATGAAAATTTTTGCTATTGAAAAGCTAAAAGAGATTATTGTAAGCAAAAAACTCATTTTATGGCAATTTTTTCTCTAAAGTGTGGAGTTTTAAATCTTCATATGAAGTATAAAATTTTAGTAGTTTTAAGTGAATTATGAATTAAAAATTTTTTTATGTAGTTAATAAGTTGAAATTATGTTTTTACATTAAATATTTGAGTAAAAAATTCAATTTATAAAAAAGCTGCAGTTTTTCTGATGTAAAATTTAAATTGTGTAAAAAAACAATAGAAACAATGTTTTTCTTTTCTAAAAAAGATATTCGTGTTAATTTTTATTACAATTTTCAGATGCAAGTTGCAGAGATAGTAATAACTTTGCAAAAAGTCACTTTTGCGGCGTTCACTTTTCACTTACGATAGTGAGAGAATTTTTTATCTATCATGTATAAGATATGAAGAGAATATTTTATATACTCGTGCTATAGTTTTACATCAAAATGTTTCATCAAATTGTATGCTTTTTGCGAACGAATGCCCTACTACATTTTTCGCTGTGTTCGGAATGAAATATTGTTTCATAGCTTGGTTTGATAAAGTTTAAACAAATTTTTTTCTATGTAACCGAAATAAAGTAACCTAAAACTTTTCGAATAGAATTTAAAATTCGCTTGTTTTTAAATGCTGTGGTCGAAAAGTTTATTTTTTATATTTCGTAAAAAATATTGATCAAAGTTCTCATTTAATGTGTTGATTTTTAAAATTATTTTTACATTCTAAAGTAAACAATATGAATAAGAAAATATAAATTTATTTTAATAAGATTTTTGATAAAATGAAACAAATTTTCAGCATGGTATTTGCACTCATGCATAGAATTTTTAGCAATAAAATTGAAAATTTCATAAGATTTTAAACTTTATCTACTAAAATAAGCAATCTTCTTTATTAGATTTGCAGTGAAAATTTTGTAACTTTTAACTTTAGGAATCTCAATCTCAATGTTTCAAGAACTATTTTGTTACTATTTTTGTCAAACATTTGTCAAGAGGCTACTTGTCAAACTGTGGTCCTCCTTTTTGCATATATAAGTGTGAGAACCTTATTCCCACTTCTTTGAATATCAAATTTTTTTTGCGTTGCCTTAAGCTCAAAGTTAATAAAATAAACTTTTTTTTTATTATTTTCTTCTTTCATGTTCTTTCATTTCACGTGATATGAAATGCTGCTAAAATATAGTTATTTAAAAAATTAAATGAAAGATCAATATTATTTTCTTAAAAATTTATCTTTAAAAATGAACTGAAAAAGAAAAATTTGATAAAAAGTTTTCGTCTGTAATGATTGTGATAAGAATTACATGTGTTAATGTGAAAAGATTTTTTTGACTCTTTAGTTGATCGAACTGGACAGATCTAATAAGATTTACTTTTTTATAATTGTGATAAAATCGATTTTGATTCCAAGAATGTGAACACATTTTGGCGAACTTCTACGCTGAAATCATACAATTTAAACCTTGTGAAGCACAAATAATTTTGTATCTTCTTTTCAAAGATCACCAGTTTCCGCTTAGATGCGCGTTCTTCTTTGATAAACTTTTAGAATTTAATTAAAGAGGCGATTTATTAATTAAACAGTAAGACTAATCATTTAATGTGCTTTTTGTCTGATTACTTGAAAGCTGGCAATACGCTCAGTGGTGCATCAAAACAAACTGCGGAACCGTAATTTGGCTAAAAATAAATTACTTTATAATGAAAGCTCTTTCATTGTTATTGCGTTAAATTTTTCTTAGAAAAATTTGCCTCTACTTTGTTATAGAATTCGGAATTCCGCTGTAAAAGCAAGTCCCAAACCATAATTATCTGTAAAAATGCGAGTTTTTATCTCGGATCACTCTTTTAACTAAAGATGAAAAAAATGGTTTGTCAAGTTTAAAGCATTGTTATTTAAAATCATTGATTGTTTCTACATTAATTAAATTTTTCGCTTAATAGAAAACATCTTCTGGCAAATTAATTTGCCATCTCTTAAGTTTGAAGCCTAAAATTTTATATTCTTACCGAGAAGAAAATCAATTAATTGTTTCGAAGCTATTATTTAGTATATTGAACTTGTTAAAGCGCATTTTCCATCAAAACCATTGAAGTTACTTCAATTATAGAAATAGATTGAACACATTTCTTATTGTTCCATGAAAACTTCACTGATGAAGAATGATAAGCCTTCATTTGTACAGTAAACACTTTAAATATAATGATATAAAAAAAGAAGTTAGTGAAACGTTTATTTTGTCTTGTACCACGTAGTGTACTGCTAGAGAGTAAAAAGATGACAGAAAAGTTTAAAATTTTAATTTTGGTTAGCAGAAGTATATTTACTTTTACTTTTAGCGAAAATAGTTATCGATGTTCGAAAAATGAATGTTTTTCTCTCTACACCCGACAGTCATTTCGACAATGTTCACGGTTACTGTTCGCCGCAGACTTATTTCGGATAAAAATAAGTGAGAGAACATTTCTGCTCTTCGACATTATTACAGAAACAGCAAAAATGTGTTTTTTTATTGAACATTTCACTTGCTCGGTAATAAAAGGTAAATGGCAAATGTTGAATCAAATAGCGTCAAATAAAGTAGACAGTTGATTTCGAGCTTCTATTCTCGTTAATTTGATTGCTTGGTAATTGCAAATAGTGTCGAAATCTTTTTATGGTGCAGCTTTTTTTATCGTTTTCCCTTTTATTCCTAATGTTTCTTATTTACTTTTAATAGAAAGTTTTTATTCTGACAAAAAAGGACAGTTTTTCGTTTAGTTTTTGGTGTCAGATAACAAGCCTAGAAAAACGAGCAGCGAATCTGTGGAATATTCTGGAATTAGAGGATTTGTTTCAAATAACAAATGAATGCTTAATGAAAAGGTATTTTGCGTGTAAAATGATACGACATTCTTTATCTAAATGAATCAGACTTAGCTGAGTCTTTAGAGTCCATCCTCTTCTGATCAATCATTTTATTAAATTATTTTTATTTCGCTTGCTGTCGGAATAATGAGAAAAAGTAATAAAATAGGTAGAAAATTTGTACACGCTCTACCAAGACTATCTGTAAAACTATTTTCGAGATAGTTACTAGTTGAATGATTTTCTTTAATAAGAAACAAAATAAGAATTCAAATAACAAAATAGCTCGAGGATTATTCAAAAAGCTAAAAAATTCTTTTTAATTTGGATGATGAATCTTATAAAATATTACGCGTTTCTTCATTTTTATCTTGTTTATTTATTCTCATCGTTATTCTTTCATGTTTGATAACTATTTTTCAAATATGTTTTTTCAAATTTTTATTCTAAACTAAGACACACTAAAGAATTTTCATTGCAAACGTTAAAGGTCTGAATGAATGAAATTTCAAAAATAATAATCATAATCTTAAAAAAATTGTGTTTTAAACGCTACAATCCGACGAAATGACAAAATGAATGCATAATCGCTAAGCTAGAAATTAATTGTTCAGCGAACAGTTAAGTTTGCGATCAAATTTCCTACGTAAAAGCATAACATTTATGCGACCAGTGTGACATCGTGTGAGAAGAAAACTGTTTAAAAAATTGTCAATGAAGTCTTCCCATATTTTTAGTTCAAATTAATTTTTGTCTTAAAAGTATTTAAAAATTAAGTATTAGTATTTAATATTTTGGAAAATTCGTTTCCAATTTTGTAAAAAAAATGACACGAATAAATTGTTTGAGCGCATTTTAATTATGAATTCTAAAAAATTTTTAATTTAGTTTTCTTACTTCATTGATACTTATCAAATACTTATCTGTATGTCGATACAGATAATTCTTATCAAATATGTAGCTGTCAATATGAATTACAAACCCGCGAGTTACACTGTCCGTCAAAAAAAACAAGCCGCCTTAAATTAGTCAGATGACCTTTTAATTTATCGCTGTTTCAATTACAAAAATTTTGCTCATTTGATTGCCAAAAACTTAAGATTAAAACAGAAAATTTTAATCAAAACAGCAATAGTGTGTGAAATGAAAGTTAATAACAAGCAAACATTTTAAGTGATTAACCGATACTCAATAATTTTTTGTTAGAATTCAATTTAAAAACAGACTGTAATTACTTTACTCATAAAAATATTCTGCTTTTGAAAATTCCGGCATTCTGGCGTTTTGTTATTTTTATATACAATCTTTAATAGATATACGAGCAAAGTAGTCATCTTACTCGCATAAGCATATGTCACATTCAGCCGTGAACAATGCAAACTGAAACACCAATGCTGTTCTCAAGTGTCCGTCGAGATTGAAGGTGGCTCTTTTTTTTTACGGGCAATGTAATCTAATATGTTACATTTTATCAAATACGCTTTGAGAATACAAATCATTTCAAAATAAACAAAATCGGTTTTAAATTAGATTTTGAAAATGGACGAAAGAATTTTTACTGATTATTTTATTTGATATTAAATACTTAGAATTTAATATTGCTTCATTTAACTTGAAGTCATTTCACATAGCCAATAATAATTGAGATTGTCGGTATTTTGAACGAGCAGAAATAAAATAAAAATTTGAAAAACTTTTGAAATTATGGAAATAAAAATGAAAATTTTCGTGAAAATGCGACTGATGTAAAAAAGAAGTTTTACAATTTTAAAAGCTTTTGAAATTTAATTCCAATTTTTCCAATTCACTTTTACTCTTAAGAAAATCTTTGAAAAATTTCTTCTTTTATTTCTCAAAAGTTTGAGAGCATCACATTAATTTTTTTTCTACTTTTAGTTTATATTAAGATAGAAACCAATACAAATCGATTTGTTAATATGAATTGGGAGTGAATAATTTTTTTTATAAAAATCTCTTGTTCGCAATCAAATTTCTCGAGTGAAGCGCAAATTTTAGAATTGCGAAGGGAAAAAAATTTAGAAAATATGGCGAAATAAAATAGTTTCTCGGTTCGTTATGATGAATGATGCTCGCTTAGAAATTTGTCCAGATTTCTCTTGTGAACAGAGAGATAGCTTTAAATTTCAAATTTTATTTTCGAAACTTACTAGAATCGATAAAAATATCTAGTTGAAAGTTTTCAGCGAGTAAAGAAATCAATCCTCTTGATCACGACATCATTCCTTTGAGCAAAAAACATTCAAACTCGATTCTTAAAATTTTTGAAAGAAATTTTCTTGTATATCATATAGTAAAAGAAAACTTTTTGCCGCAAGATAAAGCTCGGAAATTTGCGCAACAGAGAATTTTATTTTTTATTTAAAATAACTTTATTTATTCAAAAAAAATCTTTCATAATGCAAATAAACATAAAGAAGGCGAGATACGAAAGCAATGCGTTGATTTTTGCTTTGATAGTCGAAATAACAGTTTCGCATTCAAGCCACAATATTTCTGAATTTTTTATTTTCTTATGAAGAGGAGTTCAGATTAAATCAGAAGAAAATTTTTTGAGTTGAAAAGTTAAAATAGAAAATCGATTTTATTCACTTTTCACTAAAATCGCAAATCCAAAAGTTTTTTCTGATTATTTGACTATGACTGTAGAAAAAATCAGTTTTTTAAAGCATTTAGTTGACAAGAAAGGTAATTGATTCGAACGAAGCAGTATTTAACTAAGTAAAATAATAAACTTTATTAAAATTAAAAATTCGTACATTTGATTTAGCAAAATGAGTGAATTTTCTTTTAATGCTTCGATACATTTACTTGAGGATCGGTCAACGCTAATTTCTTTCAAGAAATTTAGTCGAGTGCCTTTTGCCAAACTCGCCTGCACTTTAACCAGGCTGATATATAAAGCAAAAGTAAAGCGCCAGGCCATGTATGACCAAATAAATTCATAAAATATTTGTTCAAAATCTATTGGATGTTTTTGCATGGCAATCTTGCCTTTTGAACTAAATTATTTTGAAAACAAGTGATTTTGATAAAAGTTAGTCTAAAAATATAGCTGTTGTCTTAATCGATTGAATTTCAAAAATTTGGAACTCTATAAAGGTTGTTAATATAGATTATTTGCTCATAAAAAGCATGTCGCTTCGTTGCGAAATGTCAATAAAATTAAATATTAATTTTCGTTTTTATTTATGTTAAGATTTAAAAACTTTTTTAATCAAAAAAAATCGAATTTGAATAAAAATTTTATTTCTTTAATGTCTTTTTTATGCAAAATGCTTTGTTGAAAGAACAAATCAAAAATAGTAATTTAATCGTTCTGAAAAAAATTAAAAATCCGCATTCGAAGAAAAAGCAAAATGATTAAAACTAAAAATGAAAAAATGCAATTTTTTAAACACTTGAAAATAAAAATAATGAAAAACTTGATTATATGTTGTTAATGAAATTTTGAATTTTTCATCAGTAAAGGAATTAATTTTTTATAAGGAAGTTAATTGAATTTTCGAAAAGGTTTATGAAAGATAAATTCTTTTTACCGCTTTATCCCATTTGTCAATACGAATTCTCCTTTTTCTTTCAACAGCAATCATTCATTAATTATTTAAAATGATTGAAAAAGTTTTTTAAGCTCAAACTATTGCAACAGATTTAAGTGAATTATATTATTTAAAACAAGGAGCGATAAAAATTAAAAAATTTTCACTTTAAACGTGATTAGCAAAAATATCACGAGTACTGTTTAATAAGCGAACAGTTTGAGAAATTCATTTTTCATTTCTTTCTTTCACCAACAATCAAATTTCTGTTGTTTGAATGTCTTGATTTTTTTGAATTTTTATAAGTTAGAATTAAATTTCTAACTCTTTGCTCGGTACCGAACGCGATGTAGATTAAATAAGTCTCGATGACGAAAAACAAACATCTCATTTATTTAGGCGAGCGTGATTTCATAAAATTTTTAGGCATTTAGTTCATTAAAATACATTTTTAGAAACGAAACAACATTAAAGCTTTTTCGATGCTTAATTACAATCATCTTTAGCTTATATCCCATGTGCTAAATTAGATCAAAATTCTCAAATATTGAAATAAAAAAATTCTTTTCCAGAAGAAAAAACGATTCGAACAAGCGCTCAGTATTCTGTGTTTACTTTACTTCGTAGAAACGTGTTTATTCTCTTTTGACGAAGCGTAATTACGGTGATTTAAATTCAAAATACCATCTATGTTAGCTTTTCTCTGTGTTTGAAGTCTATTTTTCACATTTAAATTTGCTCTGCAAAAGTCAAATTTGAATTTCACAGAGCACATTTCAGAACATACATTTTATAAAGGTAATATGAATGGAACTAAACTCATAAGAACTGCATTTACATGCATTTGCAAAGTAAAATTTTTTTGAATGCTGTTCGAAAATCTGGACTAAAGAATGTATAAAGAATCGGATTTATGGTGGAATTCATGTAACCTAACCATAAACAAATAGTGAAAAAGCGATTGAAATTACATTCGGGACAGATCGGCATTAAAATTGCGAGTATAAAGAAGGGCAACCAACAACAGACGAATGCTCCTGTGATTATCATTAAAATTTTTGCCGCTCTGCGTTCACGCGCCGAACTCAATGCCTCAAGCCTTGTTTCGGTCACGGTGTGATCGCTTTCTCTTTCGGACCACAATCGTTTGAATATTTTTAGAGGAATGCGAAAAGAAGATTTTTCTTCGGCATTTGCATTAGGGAGATTGAGTTTAGGAATAGAAATTTGAATGTCTCCAGGTTTTGACGTATTATTGTTTTGTGATTGTGTGGTGTCAGAGCTTTTTTCTTCTATTATTGGAGATGTGAAGGCGGGGGTTTCTATTTGCACTCGACTCGGTCGTGCCGATGGAGAAAGATCAACCGTTGACGCGGTTGGTTCACTGCCGATTCCAGACGAGCTCGCTGTTACAACGGCGACTGTCACTTCTTGCTTATCGATACTCAACTTGTTGCTCAAAACAGCTCGATTTTTTGTCTCGCTCGAACACACACGATTTTCTGTGGTTGCCTTGCGACGAATACGCGTCTTTGCCACTTGATAGACTTTGTAGTAAAGAAAAAGAATGAAAACGACGGGGCCGTAGAAGCTGAAAAACGTTGCGAACAGTTGATAGCTAAGATCTTGTGAGTATAAGCACAATTTTTCGATACGTAAGCGTGATTCGAAATCAGCATCTTTCCAACCAAAAGTAGGAGCTAAGGATATAATTGCGGCCACCAGCCATATGATGAAAATCATTCCACCCACGTGTTTCTTGCCTCTATGATGTATATAATCGATATTCGTTAAAGCGAGGTAACGATCGAAGGCAATGGCCAATAAATGAAGTATAGATGCGGTGCAGCACAATACATCAGCAGCTAACCAAATGTCACATAGCGTTGAACCGAAATTCCATTCTCCATTGATGCCATATATAGAGCTAATCGGCATTACAAGACATGCCAATAGTAAATCGGTAATCGCCAGAGACAATATTAAATAATTAGACGTCAATTTCAGCGATTTTTCGCGTAAAATCGCTAATATTACCAAAATATTGCCAAAAATAGTGGACGCAATCAAAACCACTAAGCCGCCCAAAAGCAGTAAATACGTAGGCCAATCGGTTTCTTTGCTTCTCGCTTTTGTATTGACTTCTTGCGATGAATCGTTCATTTTCTTTGCTCGGATGAAAACACAAGCGATTAATACTAATTTAAATTTGAATTGATTGGAAATCTATGCATAAAGTAGAAAAAAATTAGAAAATCTGATCTGATATAGAAAAATTAACATCTTTGTTTCGGTCTCTCCAAAACAAACAAAGAATGTAATATGATGACATAACGAAAAACGACCATAAAAGCCAGCGGTCGTATGTAATACGATCGTAAAAATTGTTACAATAAGACTTACAACCTAAATAATGATTTTCATTTTTTTCATATGAATTTATCTTTTGAAAAAGATTATTATCTTGATGGAACACTTCTTTGTTCCATTTCATTGAGAAATATTTTTCATTTAGCTATTAAAATAAATTCGCAACTTTAACTCTCCACTTTAGCATCATGCTAATGTTTTTTACGCGAGTAGCTTCTTTATGTTAAACGTGTTTTTCGAAAAAAAGTTCTACAAAGCGCTTGAGTCGCTTCTCAAGCTAGTTCATATTTCATTCAACAAGAAAAAGCTCTACGAAATCTAAAGATCAAAATTATTTTCTATTTTTTTTGTTGAAATAAAAAAGAAGAGACGAAAAAATTAAAAAAGAAAATATTGTGCATTCGAAGTATTGAGATTATGCGCAATTTTTATATTCTCTTGCAAGATCACAAAGATATTGATGCTTAAATGCGGTAGTTACATGAAAGTCGAAATGCCAAATTTATTTTGCATTGTTGCTCGAAAAAGCAGTGAAGATTATTTAAATTAAGTGATGTATATGTGGTTTTAAGTGTGATGCAAATTTTTTAAAAAATCTTTATGATGTAAAAAAATGAGCTAAAAATTGTCTGTTTATTCGTTATTAGCATTTTAATACAAATGGCTTTATAAGCTCGAAAAACTTCAATTCATCGAGATTTTGAATAAGCCTTTAAAGATATTGAATTTTATATGCTAACTTATATATCGATTCACTACCATTTATCGTGCAAGCATTTATAAGCAGCATATTTCGAGAAAATATTAACAAGTTACTGTTGAAACTGCCTCTCTTCTGATTGCGAAGATAAATCAAAAGAGGTAAAAGCGAAACGTGTAGAACACATTTTTGAAGAATATTAAATTTTCGTGCAATGTTAAAGTGAAGATAAATTTGACATGCTAAATTTTATTTTAAAACGTTATAAGAAAAAATTTAAGTCAAGTTCAATTCTAAAAGAAAGTAATTTCTATGCAAAATTTCAATATAAAACATCAAAAAATTCACATATATTTTATAGGATCGTTCAGTTGACACCTAAAATTTTTGTTATTCTTTCTGATTCAACGAGTTTACGTAAATCAAAATAAGCTGATTAATAGATTAAAGTTTCGTATAATTATGAGTTGCAAAAAAATGATTTTATGCAGACAAAAAATATTAAATAAGAAGTACAGAGAATCACAACATAAATAATTTTATTTGTATTTCCTATCATCGAAGCTATCAGATGCAACAAAAGAATTTCGTTTTCGTAAAGCCAACATGAAACTGTTTTTGAGGAGAAGTTGCCTCGGATTTACTGACGGCTTAATATAAAAAAGATAGTTTATTCAGGATATCTAATCTCATTTGATAATAGTATTGATTTTGTGTATGTAGAGGATTGCATTTCATATGTATCGCAATTTCCTATTACGCAATTAGCTCCCAAGTATCAAGAAATATATAAATAATATATTTTTTTAGGTAAAGAAATATATTGTTTTTTGTGCACTTTTCAATATATCGCAAATA
>NCKU01004213.1:0-12834 GCA_003675995.1 Dinothrombium tinctorium | reverse complement strand
TATTATTATAAATACAAATTTATTGCATTTGATTTTTGCAATATAAATAGTTGAGTTTTTAATATCTCTTGAAATTTCTTGAAGCAGCCTATTTTCCTTCTTTTAGAAAACATTGACAAGAGTAGAGTGTTAATAAAACCTCTCCAAACTGGACCTGCAAAAATCTTTAATTTTTTACGGTTCAATCGAAGAACCTTAAATGTATAATTTAAGTGATCAATCAATGGTTGATTAATTTTTATTTTATCAAAAAACTCGATTTCTTCTTGTTAAAAATTAAATTTTTTAGAATGAGCTCTGTAATGATTTTGTACATTGATTTTTGTAAGATCACTTATAGTTTTGTGATTTAATTTCAATCAAAAACCGAATAATTCAGTTTCCAACTTTTAAATAGAAGTTTTGATCAAAATTCACTTTGCATATATTTTAAATGACGTTTTAATGACCCAATGTAAGCGATTTAAAGCATTAAAATAGAACAAAAGCCATTGTGAAGTTATCAATGACGAGAATTGAACAACAATTTGATTGCGTTGTACACTCATGACCATATTAATTTGTAATCTTATCCATTGAAAATGAAATTTTTAATGCAAAAGAAAATAATTATGTGGGCATGAGTGTAGATTCCATTGAATTTAGAGGCTTGAAAGCAAGTTTCTCATAATTTTAATGAAATTCGTTTAAATTAATATCAAATTTGCATTTTTGTTATAAAAAAATTGATTTAAGTATAATGAAGTTTACCATATCTTATCCAACTACCATGTCTTATCCAACTATTATTCTATCAACTATCAACTATTTATTCTAGGAAAAGCTATAACTTCAAATGAAATACATATAAATTTAGACACTGAACTAGAGCGCACTTTAATTCATCGCAATACTAGAAATGAATTTCAGCCTTTTACTTGCGTTCCTATTCTTCGGAGAAAATATCTCTCTCATATTTGCACATGGCAGATTGATAGAGCCTCCTTCCCGTTCGACAGCTTGGAGATATGGATTTAAAACTCCACCAAATTACAATGATCACGAACTTTTCTGCGGTGGCTTTCACGTAAGTTCTGTCTTTTTACGTAATGCGGCTAAGACGCATCAAACTTTAGGTCCAGTGGAGTCTAAATAAAGGCAAATGTGGTATTTGTGGAGATCCGTACAATGGCAAAAGAGAAAACGAGCTTCCAAATGGTATTTATGCTAAAAACTTGGTCGTCACTCGAAGCTACGATCAAAACAGCGTGATCACTGCGAAAGTGCAGTTGACCGCTAATCACAACGGTCATTTCGTATTTAAAATCTGTCCAGCAACCTCAAAGCGAGTTGAAGTAACTCAAAAATGTCTCGATTCTAATGTATTGGAAGTGCTCAATTCAAAAGATAAACGAAAATACATTCTGCCCAGTCCTAATCCCGGTACTTTTGAAATCCGTCTTCGACTTCCTCGAGATTTGACTTGTGAACGCTGTGTTCTTCAATGGACGTATACCGCTGCTAACAATTGGGGAACTTGCGAGGATGGAACAGGAAAAGTTGGATGTGGTCCGCAGGAAACATTTCGTGCGTGCGCTGATATTAGAATTGGTGGTCAGAAAGGCTCGAATTCAGACGACAGGAGAAGAGCAATCAATTTTGAACCTGAAATTTCAAGAGAAACTGATTTTGAGCCGGAAGTTTCACAACCGCGAGACGATGACGAAGGTGAAGAGCCAAAAAGGCCAGAATCTGGAGGTGGAGAAAATTGTGTTGGGACTGGCGCTTACGCTGTAGTACCTGGTATGGATAATTGGTGTAAAATAAACTGTGCCGCAGGGTTCTGTCCTCCGACACATTGCAGTTGTTCTTAATTGTACTACCGATTTATAAATTTTTTTTTCAAAGCAATGCTTGTATTTTTATGAAAGTTTTGTCAAGCTAAATAAATAAATTTATTGCTTTCCAATTTGTTTGTTTAATTCTTTAATTAAACACTTCGTAGTCAGTTAAAGCTCTATGTTTTTTTTCTTCTTTCGCCAGTCATTGTAAAATACTTTTTTGCAATTTTCTTTTACCTTCTATAATATCTCAATCCTACTGTAAACCAGTGAATGTGATTGATGTTAATTTCCTCTATGCTTAGTCAGTGCTAAGTTTTGTTTTTCCAGCTCATCGGGAAATATTTCCATAGCTCAAAGTTAGCTTTTCTCTTGAGTGATTTTTTTTATATTCAGTAAAATAAAAATATTTCATAAACAATTAATTGAATGTAGAATTTTATAATGTTTACGTAAGCGTATCAAATCAATTTGAATTTCCGAAATGTTTCTAAATTAGCTTTAAATCAAATTTAAATTAACAGTAAGAATGATTTATTTTCATCTTTGAGAAAATTACTTCGTTCATTTGTTTCTGCTCTGTTTTATTCATGAATTTTAACTTCGATTGCAAACGTGATTTCGAAACTTTATGAAAAAAGATTCTTGTTTAATATGTAGATGCTATCTCTGATGAACAGAAAAGTTAAAGTTTAGCGATTTTCTATCAAGTTTGATATTTAGAATATGAACTTTGGCTCAAAAAAGCTTTATTCTAGTTATATTAGAACTTAAAAGCAAATTTGTTAAACAATATTTTATTTTTATTAAACTGTTTTCGATAAATTGAATTCTTAAGAATCATATAAAAAATCAAATAAAATTTTTAAAAATTTTTACGCTCAATTTTTGTGATTGAAAGTAAGTGACCGATTTTATTTTAAAAATGCAATTGAAAAAATATTTGGTTGTAAAAATCTGTGAATAAATTTACTTTGTTTAAAAGATGTTTAAATTCGAAGCATAATTTAAATAAAAAAAGTCTGAAATTGGCACTTTTGAGTTGACTCATTTAATCCTTCAATGTACAGCTATGTCCAAAAATTAGTTTCTGCATTAAGAATGCAAAATTAAAAATTAGACTTCATTTTGGACACATTTGTACATTAAAAACTCTTGTTCACTACATCAGATTTCTGAGCAAACGCAATGTGATGGTGGACAAAAGCCAGCTCTGCAATTTATTTGACACCATTGATCCATTGCAAAAGTGCGAAAGTTAGCTGCGAAACATCTTATTCCCGCGTTGCTATCAGGTTTATCTTCTTCTGGTATAGTCGATGAGGGAATGGGGCGTCTGGTAAAGCGTTTTGGTGGTCTAAAAGTGATTGCAGGTTTGCGCGTTGAAATCGATGTTGAATTGATGATGTTGCTCTCACTTTCTTCCTCCTCATTTTCTCTGCCAATTTTTATATCAGCACACGCCCGAAATGTTTCTTGTTTCCCACAACCAACCCTGCCAACTCCATTACTACACCTTCCCCAATTATTACCAGCAATATAGGTCCACTGAAGAACGCAACGATCACAAGTTAAGCCTGGTGGAAGTCTAAGTGGAACTTCAAATGTTTTTGGTTTTGTGGTTGGCAAAACATATTTTTCGTCATTCGAGCCAACAATTTCGAGAACATTGTCATCTAGACATTCTTGTGTGACTTCAACATCCATACTTTTAGCGGGACAAATTTTGAATACAAAGAATCCTTTGTGATTTGCTGTGATTTGTACCTTCGCTTTAATGATAGATCCTTCTCTATAACTTCGAGTAATCACCAAATCTCTTGCGTAAATTCCATCGGGCAGTTCATTTCTTCTTGGCCCATTGTAAGAATCTCCACAGATACCACATTTTCCGCCGTTGGCTCCCCATTGAATCTAAAGGATGAAACTTTTTCATTGAATCGAAAAGTGTACAACCCTATTCTTATAGATCATTGGTAATCTAATTTTTTATAATTAAAAAATTCTGATTTTTAACTGAAACTCTCATAAAAATAAGTATAAAAAAGTTAATGTTTTTAAATTATAACCTAATATTTAAAAGTTGATAAAATTAATTTTTTGCCAATTTCATGTGAAAATATTAAATTTTGATGATAATTTTTTGAATTTGTTCAAAGTGGTTAAAACGCATTTTACAACCGCTGGATAGAAGAAAGATTGTTATCATACATCACTTGGAATCGAAATGTGCATGATTTTTCAAGACCACTTGTTCCTTAATTAAGTTTGATATCATTTCACGTTCTTTTACCTTTTTATTTTTAAATTTCGTTTTTCGCCTTCCTTCATTTTATTCAATTATTGCTCGTGGAAAACAATGAAAGCACTTTCATAAATATTAAACTTTTGTTCCCATTTTAAACAAGTAAAATTATTGAACATTGAAAAAGCCTAATTTTTTATGCTTGAAAAATATAAATAATTAAAAAACTGTATTAACAGATCCTTTACTCATAACGAACTCCAACGAATCTTTAAGTTTCTGATTTTAAATTAATGATGAGTTTTTAAATAAAACGAAGATTTATGAAAAGATTTTTCATTTTTAATACAAATAACAGAAATTGATCATGTAAATAATAGTTTTCTGCAGTTTTATAACATTAAATTCACTTGAAATTTTTTAGATGCTCAAGATGTTACTAAGAGTATAGGCACACTAACCGCAATACAATTTAGAATTTAAATAGAAATAACAGCAAACTTTAATGAGTTTTTCTAGGGTGCAAAAGTGATTCAATAATATAAATGGTTCAAGAAAAAGATAAAATCGCGTTTCTTACAGCAGATAATTTATTATTCTAATGGTGCTGCGCTTTACAAGAAATCTAGGGTTTACTCATTCATTAATCTTTGAAAGCACAAATTGATTGCAACTGTTTTCAGAAAGTTTGGAGTTCTAAAAACCAAAATAAAAAATTAAGTATAAAATTTCTTTACGCATTATTTCGATTTAATTCGCAAATAACCAGCGTGTTCATAAACTAATCGCACGAGATATGAAGATAAATGCATGAATTGCTAGAAAGTATAACGATAAACAGCTTCTTACAAATGTTTGTCTATCTTATCCGCATCTTAAAACCAGTCTCTTTGACATTATTTACCGCAAAAAAAATGACAGAAGTTGTACTACGCGTACTAAAAAATGTTTCTTATTTTGTGCGTATTGCTTAGCGCTAAGACAAACTTTTTCTGTACAGAGTGGTACAGCATCCATTTTATTCAAAGTGAAAAAATTATTTTTAACTTAAAACTGAAAAAGTTTATCAAATCACTTCTAAGCATCTTAAAACCAAAGTGAAACTGAGTAAACTTTTGAATTTTTCGCAATAAAAAACTTACTTGAAACCCTCCGCAAAAAAGTTCATGATCATTGTAATTGATTGGTGTTTTGAAGCCATATCTCCAAGCAGTAGATCTTCCCGGAGGCTCAATGAGTCTTCCGTGTCCATTCACTTCGTTTATCACCGCGCTTAATACTAATGAAATTATTATTACCGCGCCGAGAATCATACTCGAAATAGTGGTGAGATTAAATTAAATAAGAGATGAGAGATGATACTTGCAGATGAAGCAAGTGCGGATGTCTACAAGACTCAAGAGTGAAAGAAACAAACGATTGAATTCATATCGTTTCATCTATCTTTATATAACGAAGATAAATTGTCGGCATCACGCCCTTCACACTTCTTTACGCACAGGCATCATCTGCAAGAGTCAATACACAAAAGAGGTATGTAGAGTTCATTGAATTGGTGAGGAACGCATGTTTTAAACGTCATTCCATTGCTGTTTGCTCATAGTAGCTCCGTTTGTAGCTCTCTTTTAATATAATTATGTGTATCATTGACACATAAATTCGTCGAAATCTAAGAAAGAAAATTTAACTTTCAAATCTTAAATTTCACTTGAATAGGCAATAAAACTCGGTTTATTTCTTAGTTCATGGAAATGTCAATAAATTTACATGGGACGTCAATTCGCATTGAGTAGCAAATACACCGGTTAAAATCGAAAATAAGAATTTAATTTAAATTTTTAACAGATTAAGGAACTTTACGGAAATGATTACAACATCGAGAAAACGAAACAACGCATCATTTCTGCTGAAACTCATCAAAATTTTCAGTGTAAGCGATATCTAAGAGGAGATGCACTTCTTAAATGTTTAAATTAAGTAAAAAATATTTTTTAAAAGAGACTACATTTGTGATAGAATCAAATTGTTTACTTCTTATCAACATTTCAAGTTTAAAGACCGGTAATAAGAAGTTTTGCCATGTTAAGCTTTCAACGCTTGACAATCATAAAATAAATGAATTGTGAAGTTATGAAATGCAACGTAAAAAACAAGAAACTCCCATCAAATGGGCAATAGTCAACATTTCTAGTTAGAAATTTTGTACATTCGAATGTCTGCGTGCGGTTTAATTGGCTTCAAAAGTTTATTTTCTTCTAATCTCTTGAACGGTGGGAAGCAACACATGCATTTCTCTTCTCTAGCGTAACAAAGTTTGTTCAAACGAAAGCTGCTTTGCAGAAGCGCGATGTCACCATTCGTATTGCTGAACAAATAACGCCATTTGTATTTAAATCGCTGCATTTCGATCCATTTATAAAGATTTAAAACGTCAATATTAAACCATTTATTCATCGATTCTAAAACAATGTCGGAATTGATCTCGCGAAGAATACCCGTCACGTAGACGTCGTCGATCCAAAATGGAGGCAAATTGTTTGGCACTTGTTTCAGCAAATCATTTATCGTGAACATTGTAGTCAAATAGCCCCAACCAGAGCAAAAGTCAGGAAAATAATCTTCGGGGAACTCATTTGGCGAAACGAACCATTTACTTGTTGTATTGCGCAATACTTTCATCCGTTTTTGAACAAAGCAAGCGATCATTTTGTGGTTAACTCTCACAATCAGCGGATCGGATGTTGACTTTGGATAGTTTTCAGCGAGATATTGATCCAAAAGTGGAAAGTTAACGAATATATCGTCATCGATTTTAAGCACGAGTTGAGATTGCGAGCAATACTTGAGCGCCCAGGTTAAGCCCATAATGTGCTTAAGGGTTAAATTGCGATACGAATCATAAAAAGCTCCCTGCACAATATCACCGTATTTGTGCGACTCTTCGATCACCATTTGCTGCAAGTGATCATCACTCAACTGTCCGACGAGGAACACTGCTTTATAGTGTGAAGGCGTATTTTTGCGAAAAACTTCGCGAAAATCGAAATGAGTTAAAGATGAATGAACCAAAATCAATACTTCAAAAGTTTGGTAGCGAGAGGAGAAATCGGAGTTGTTTATTAAAAAGTAATTAAACGTCCACTTATCGCTGTAATTCGAGTAATCATTAAGCTGCTCGAAACTTTCATCTTGTTTATCTTTACAATGATCGCATAAAGAGATCTGGTTTAATTGGTTTTCATACATAAATAAGCAGCACAGAACGATGAGAGCGAAAATTAAACACACTTTTGTCAACCGTTTCAAATGCATTTTTGAGAGAGCAAATAATAAGCCAAACCATTTTCGGTAAAAGCATTATGAGTGGGAATAGGTAAAAAGTGGTTGGCATTGATATGATCATAGCTGCAGTATTTAAATGATGCATTGAACGCCTTTCAACAGTTAATCGAAACTCATTTTAAGTTTTGAGCTTTTTGAGATCAATATTTCGCTAAAGCAAAAATGATATTCGACTCTGGCGTTGGTAACGGAATCCTAAGAACTTTTTGCGCATTCACAACAGTTCGCCCCGTTGCAAAGTGCAGCGATCGATGCGCGATCGATATCTTCAGCAAACACGAACCGCCACTACACAACGACTGCTTCTACTTGGATGCTGCACTTTTGAACTCAAAGCAATGGCTACAATATATCCGAGTTCGTTTAATCCGATCTCGACGATCGCAACAACACCATCAACCTCTTCACAATCGTCTCTTCCTCCGTCGTACGCGATACCCGTTCACGATCACATTCTCCCGCCCGGTTGGCAGTGCAAATATGATCCTAAGACTAACAAATAGTAAGCGTTTGCTATTCTGATTTTAAACAAGGATTTTAAATAATTCTCGAATGCAGCTATTTTATAAACGAGCATTTGGCACCGCAACATGATTTCTGGAAAGTGGTGGGTCGAAGAACTTGTTTATTCCTTGAATAACTTAATGCCTTTACAGACGCAGCACGGATCGTGTCAATCATCGCGATCGTCTTCGCCTTCACACACGTTTAGCAAGTATTTTCAGGTATTTATATTGATAAAATAGCCTTAGGAATTGATTTTCTGATTCAAATTCAGCCGTTTTCGGCGCGATATCGAGCGAGCGATTCTACTGTGCAAAGAATTCAGAAAATGTTTCCGGAAATCGATGAAAGTTATATCCATCAATTAATGAGAGTGTGAGTCTGAAAAATGATCTCCACTCGCTTTACTACTATATTGCAGATATCAAAATCGCGAAAATTTGGTTATAAGTGCATTGTTATCCGAGGGACATTCAAAATCATATCACTCACCACCGGACGAAGCCCTGTTCTACAAACTCAAAAGTTACTTTCCAACAGTGGAACCTGAAACTATCAGACAAACATTATCAAAGTAATCAATCATTCTGATGTTGAATTGATAAATTCACGAATTTACAACAGGCACAATAATGTCGAACACGAAGTGATCGCAAGCATCATAGCAGGTTTGGGTCCCCATTCAAGACATCAAACCACTTTAATTGGTTCACCAAAGATGAAACTACGTTATTTGAAGCTACTTTACCCTGACGCTGATGAAGCTATCCTTTTTGATCTCTTGTATAATTGTGATCACAATGCACAGGAAGCAATCGAACGTTTGGATAAAATGGGTTACCGAAAAAAAGAAACCATTCGCCCCTCGAGTGCAAAAGTAGAAAAGCCAACGAGTATCACTTCTGAACTTCCAAAAGCATTGCGTCCAAAAAGTGCACCAGTTTCTCAAAAGTTACAATTTCCCCCAAATGTAGCCGAAAAGCGAGAAAGTGAGTTTTGCTTTGCCAAAATTTAAAGCTTTGGATACTAACTTTAACAATAATTTCAATAGTTTACACGAGGCTGGAGGAGAGCTTTCCAAAAGCGGACAGAACTCTAATAAATATGGCCTTAGAATGCGCCGCGTTTGATGAGGAAAAGGCAAGACTTTTTCTCACTGCAATGACCCCACAAGACTCCGAAAAATATTTCCCGAAAGATATTGGCATTCAAGAGTCGATGTTTATCACGCTTGCATGCAGAGGAACGCAAACAAACGCTTTTGTCGAAACCATTGCCGGCACTCCAATCACAGTCAGAAAGTTCAGAGACATTAGAAAGTAAGTGAAAAGCAAATAATTTTAGAGAACAAAGAATAACGTCTGCATACAGAAGCGATGTTTCAACGTGTACAACTGAAGACGGAATAATTGTGGAGGAAAAGAAAAAACCTTTAGCGAAAGGTCCCAATCCCTCTTTACGAAAAGGACCGAATATAATGAATCTGATGTAAGTCGAAGCGCTTTAAAACAAAAGCTAACTTTTTATATTTGTTTTAAAGAAAATCATATCTTCCGTGGAAAGGGCCAGATGCTCGCAATCGACAAGGACCTGATCCAAATAATAGAAAAGGGCCCGATTCATCGCTCAAAAGTAGTTCGGGCTACAAAGCTAAAGGTGCTGATCCTAAAAACAGAAAAGGACCGTCGAAGAAGAAATGAGTTACAAGACAATTGTTGTATTGTTGTTTTTGCTTTTATAGTGACAATACTTAAAAGGCCATCCATTTGTGCAATCAATGATACTTAACGCTGCTTTGACTCGATACACGAAAACTCAAATTGTAAATTCAATAACTTATATTTATTAAACTTCGTCTTCATTACATAACATATTAGGAATTCCTTGTTTGATAGGAAACTTGCGGCCAGTTTCGGGACAAATTAACTCGCCTTGCATTATCTCAATTTCTAGCAAAGCGTGGTGAACCTTTCGCAGCAAATCCTCACTAGCTTCGCTTGCATTCGACGGAGGCTCACACGGCAAGTCGACTCCAAACTGCAATTGTATGTATAAATTTAACGTTCGGAAAACATATACTACTGAATGAAGCGCACCTGTTTGGCGGTTGAAGCGAGTACATTCCAATCCATTTTCGGGATCATTTTCTGAACGAATTCACTATTGAACGCCACTTCTCTTTGCTTCGTTTCATGCGCCTGATTTAAAGCAAAAGTGATTAATAGCGAATCGCGACGAAAGCATACTTACAATCAATTTCAAAGGATAGCCGACGTTTACGCCTTTCAAACATCGCGAAGTAAGCATATTATGTGTCAAAAGCTTCATTTCGCCTTTTTTCGCCTTTTCGCAATTTTCAGTGTTTTTCAATTTTCGATCGCTACCACTAAAAGGGACGTTTTGCACGATGCGATCGTTGAACTAATTGCAAATTCGCGAAACATTAATCTTGCGTACAGCGGCAGCTGAAATCATTTTTAATAAAATAAATGAAAGAAAAGTATTTTTAAAGTTGAGCTTTGGCATTTGGCTACATAATCATTTTCTGCAAACTGTATTTAAAGTTTTGTGCATTCGAAACGTCGAAATCTGAAAAAAAATGAAAATTTCTCATGATAAAATTAAAGTTTTGACCATGAAAGAATGTCCGCACGCAACTTTTAACCTCGCTATAGTTTTTCTAGTCTCCGATTATAAAAAAAGTTGGTTTGGTTATAGATTAGATAAAACACTCGAAAACCTTCGCTTGTTTGTTCGTTTTTCGCTGCTGATTTTTTTTTTATGCAAAGCAGAGAGATGAATAAACTTTTGCTTCTCCTTTCTTAATCGTTCAAAGCAAATAATTTGCTCATATTAAGAATACAGAAAAATATACAAAGTAACTTTGTACGAATCACAAACGATGCGATTATTTGATTGCAATAATTGATTTTGGTGAGTGCGTGAAAATTCTCACTTGTCTCGAGTGATGAATTCGAATAAGAATTTGAATAAATAAAATGATGAGAGTTTCAGCACTTTTAAAATGGTTTTTTCGCCTATTTCTAGACTTTTATTGTTATATTTATAGAGTTTTATTTTATTCTTCTCAGAAGCATAGAATACCGGCGATTAAAAATAAAATTTTGCTTTCTTCTGCGGTAGAAATCGCCGATAAAGTGAGAACAGGAGAGGTGAGCGATATCGTTCTTCGATCAGCACAAAGCTGATGATTATTTTTCTAAAACAGTGGAAAGCAGTCGATGTAATCGAGGCGCATATAAACAGAATTTTAGAAGTGAATACATTAATAAACGCTGTGGTCGAAATAAGAAAAGAAGCTTTTAGAGACGCGCAACGCATTGATGAAATGATTGCGGCCCAACTTTCCAATAGCAAAGGGGAAACGGTCAAAGATTCGATTCTAAATTTACCTCTCCTTGGTGTTCCATTCACCTGCAAAGATTCTGTCGGTGTCGAAGGCATGCGACTTACGTGTGGAATTGTAAGAAGGAAACATGTGCTTGCGACAGAAACTGCAGTGGTTGTCTCACGGTTACAGACGGCAGGCGCCATTCTCATCGGTATAACAAACGTTCCTGAATATTCTTTTTGGTGGGACACTGAAAATAAGCTATATGGAAGGACAAATAACCCTTATGACTTATCGACTATTCCTGGTGGCAGTTCAGGAGGTGAGGCAGCAATCATTTCATCTTGTGGTTCTGTTTTTGGAGTCGGAACAGATATAGGCGGCTCGATCCGCTTGCCTGCGTTTTTCTGCGGAATTTTCGGCCACAAAGTAACACCAGGAATCATTCCAACAAGAGGAATTTTCCCGCTGCCCGACAAACAAAGAGAATGCTTTTTCTCAATAGGTCCATTATGCCGATATGCCTCTGATTTATTGCCTATCTTGAAAGTGATGAGCAGAGATTACATTGAAAAACTTCCTAAGCTTGGTGAAATCGTTGATTTGTCAAGAATTGATGTTTTTTATATGGAAGACGACTATGATCCCAATAAAACTAGAGTAGACATAGAAATACGAGGAGCAATGATGGAAGCTATTAGATATTTGGAAAATGCATTTAAAATTCGCTGTAAGCGCTTTTTCTTTCATAAAATGAGAGATTCAGTGAGCATTTGGGTGTCAGTAATGAAGTCAATAAGTGACACAACAATGGCGAACTCATTGGCCGAAAATGACGGTGTCAATCATATAAACATTTATTGGGAGTTTATAAAAAGCTTATTTGGGTACTCAAAACATACAACTAGCATGATGTTTATGGCCCTAGTCGATGCATTTTTTTCCAAAGATTCAGAATTGATTGAAAGAGAGTTGCAGAAAATGCAAGAATTAAAGCAACAATTTTCTTATTTACTAGGTATTTCATACGATTCTGTCTAACAAATTGAATCTTTATTGTTGATTTCAGGTAAAAATGGAATATTTTTGTATCCAACGCACCCAGAAACTGCACCAACTCATGGTACGACTGTTTTTAAGGCATCGAATGTTGGTTTTGTTTCAATATTCAACGTACTTAACACTCCTGTTACTCAATGTACACTTGGAATTGCAACAAACGGAATGCCAATCGGTTTGCAAATTGTAAGCAATGAATACAATGATCACTTGACTATTGCTGTAGCCAACGAGCTAGAAAAAGCTTTTGGAGGTTGGGTTGCACCTTGTACTATTGACTTATTAAATACTAAACAGGTGATAAATATATGATTAATAAAATAACTCAGTGAAAAAGTTTTTAAACAAAATATAAAAATTAAAAAATCTAATGAATATTAAATTTCACTAAAGACTGTATCACTTATCAAATGTGCTTATCTCCCACTTACATTTTTATTATAACTTAAATTCTAATAAGAGAGAAGAAAATTAGAGTTTATACACAATTTCTGATTAATTTATAAGATCTA
>NCKU01004212.1:0-12835 GCA_003675995.1 Dinothrombium tinctorium | reverse complement strand
TTATCTAACCTTCCTTCTGTCTCTGGATTGAATTGATAAAAGTTTATTGCGAAAAGTTTTTTAAAATTCGAGTTTTGTTGAGTAGCTATAAAAATTTTATGGGCTGAGCTCTTCGAATATTTTGCTTGAAAATGCATTACCTGCCATAATTCATTTATTTTCTTTTCTTTAAAAATTATGCTTTCTATCAATAATCTTTATTTATTTTTATCTTGCATATCTAACGAGCTTATGAATACAATTTTTATGCTTGTATAGTTTACGCTTCGCTTATCGAATAAAAAGAAAATTAAAAACATTTTAAATATTTGAAGGAATCGTTTTCATGATTAAGCGTAACATGTTATAGTTTGTAGTGAATGCAGCGTTATTTGCTACAGCCTTTTATCATTTATTTGATGAATTAATTCCTTTTCGGAACTGTCGCTTCATATTTCCGTCATCGAGCAAATAAAATGCATTTAATCGATTATGTCAAGTGTAGACGATTAACTTCAAAGTATTTTGAATGAAAAAGAATGAAAACCGACATTGTATAAGTTCTTCAAGATTTCTGAGACATTTTTGAGATTTTCTACAGTTTTTTCATGTTTTAAAAAGTTTATAGTAATGATAAAAAAGTTCGCATGTGCTAAATGCAGCAAGTAGAAATTGAATTAACAATTTTTCACAAACTCAATCTGTGTTTAGCTTTTATTGCGTGTTAATATTTATAGATTAAAGTGATAGTAACTTTTTGAGAAGAAACTCGGGTGAAAATTAAAAATTCAAAAGCGGAAAATCACGTAGAGCTCATATATTTGTATGAAAAAAAAGAATTACTTGAAAATGATCGGAGATATGGAGAAATAAAATGAGCTCGTTGTTTGTATTCACGACGTAGCTAGTTGCAAATATAGTAGACAACATGAGCAAAAATAAAATTGAACAAAATACCTTTTAAACACTGCTTTTGATTGAAAGTAATAAAAATGTGGTTTTTTCTCTATTTTTAATCACCATTTGTTATTGCGTGTAAACATCGCGTTGAATTTAAACGAGCGTTTTATTTGAAATTATTTTTCAGAAATTAAAAAATTCTTTCTAAAATGTAGAGAATATGTTTCTATAGAAACGACTCTAAAAATTTTAATCAAACTAATTTTCTAGTAATATTCATGTTGACTAAAAATGCAAAGACATTGCAACGGTTTATTTGTGCTAATTGTGTTTAAAACTATTTTTCATTTATTTCATTGAAGAATTGACGAATATTGTAGTAAATATGATCTAAACCAAGGAATAAATTTTTAAAATTTACGCGACTGAACTGCAGAAAAAGAACGAAGGGTCGTAGAATCATTAACCAAAATTTTACTCCTAATTAATCGCCTCCTATAAGGTCATTTGAAGGTCAAAACAAAAATTTAGGGACCATTTTAGGCAGAAGCTTCCTTCTGATCACTCCAATTCTGTCCTATCATTTAATGAAGACCTAGGGCTCCCAACTAGATTCGGCACGTAGGACGGTCCCGAAGCTACTCTGTGTTACTAAGCTAAGCCCTTTAACTTAATTTATATAAACTGAAATGCGAAGAAAAGGTCGTTCTAATGATTCTAGAACCTTCCATTCTTTCTCTGTCAGGGATGTAACTTCCACATGAGGAAACTTGAATTATATGAACTTACAGAAAGATTTTGTTAATTTATTTTTAGCGAATGTACTTCAAATTATTTTAAAAACATTAATAACAAAAATATTTTAAGCCTTAGTCATTCTCTAAACTCACTTCTTTCGGCAAAGTTAAACCAAATGAGATTTTTGACCTAAAGTTAACGATCTATCGAAAAGGTAAGAAAATTTTTACTGACATCGTAGGTCGCATTCTCATAGGATTTTGACATTGTCCTTTTATTTAAAACTTGTTTGAAAATTTAATTTTAAATAATCAATATAAACATTTCTCATTAGAGTAAAGTTAGTAACTTTTCATTTTGAATTTTTCATCAAGCATAACTTCTTTCTAAATTAAACTGAAAAATAAAAATGCACGCAATAAAATGAGCTCTAGAAAAATCACTCGTTCTTCTGCATCTTAACTCACTAGCTAAAACGAGAATTTATATTTAAATTAAGAAAGAAAATGTAATAAAAGTTTTTACTTGTATGCTTTCGTGCAAAATATTTTTTCTGAAGTTTGAAAAAGAGCAAAGAAACAAAACAAAATCGTTTAAGTTAAGTTGTTGAGTAAATGCAGAGATTCAAGAGATCTCGAAAATGATTTAAAGCAAACTTTATATACCCTGTCAGCATGGGTCATACTAAAGGGTTATGTTCAACAACAATTACTTCCTAATTCAATTTTCTCAATAACAAGTTTGAATTTAATCAACGAAATTAAATCGAAAATTTTGTTTGAAAAAAGCAAGGGCGTAAACTTTGACTCGACTGGGAAACTCAAAAATTTCAAATTTCAAGAGCCACTTGGCAAAATTAATTTCGTTGATCAAACTCAAACTAAAAATTATAAAGTGTGCATTCTATTTGCTTAAAAAAAAGATCAAAAAAGATGTTAAAACCTTTCTTTTTGTCGAACTGAGTTTATATCGCTTACAATGAGGTGTTTATTAAATTAAATTAAATTGAAACTCGATATCTGAAAGCCTTTTGTAACTCTTTTCTATTATGAAAAAAATGTGAACACAATCAATTTAACGCATCAATTAATTAATGTAACTTTATCCTATCGAATTACAAAGCAAGAGAATGCTTTGCAAACCAAATTTGAAATCAGTCATGCTTATTCGTGTAAATTAGCAAATCTCTTTGTTTACAAAAGATTCACTCAATTCTTCTTGCTCTTTTCCGGCTCATTTAAGCGTAAAGAGTTCTTATTCAATTACACAAGTATAAAGAAATTTGCGACAAATGCGTCGAGTAACGTTCATTAGAATGTTCTTTAAATTCGAGACAAGTTAAATTCATTTTGTTTCATCAAACATAATTGTGATAACTTTTTTCATTTTCTACGCACGGTTTAATTTATAGGTCGCTCTGTATGTTTTTAAAATCATTTTTAGCAATGTTGTGAAACATTTTTTGTCTCGACAGTTGCAAACAGATGCTCACATTTTCTGTTTGTCCTTCCATTTTTAGTTTTTAACGCTTTTCGCTTGCATTCTTCGCTGAGAGTATGACAATATTTTAAATCTAAGTGCTTGATAAGAGCAATAAAAAAATATGGCCGCTTCCAGGCCGAAAAGCCTTCTCTATCTCGAATTATGTGAGGTTTCAAGTTACAATATTGAAAGAAGAAGCGTTTTTAAATTAGCTTTTACCATTAAGACGGAAATGTTGAAAGATATTCTTTCAAAATTGATAATAAAACATAAAAACTTCTTAAATTATAAGAACATCCTCACGAATCATAAATCTCATTGATCAAGAATCAAAAACCAATTAAACTGAATTAAAATGTGAATAAATTAGTTCTCTTTAATGCCCTAATATTTAGCTTAAGATAAAATATTGCTAAAATGAAAATTTCAATTCATCAAAGCGATTCGTGAATCTATTGTTATTCTTATGAGATAACATTTTGTATTTGTACATAAATATTAATATTTACATGCATTTATTTCGATGAAGTAGATTAGTTTATAATGCGAATAAATCTAAGTTCTGATTTAAAAAAACGTAATAAAAATAAATGATAGTGGAAGCAATCTCCGAAGCAAAGCTCTAAATGTAAAGTAAATGAGAATTTAATGAAACTTTTTTGTATATTAATTTTTCATAAATATTCATGCATCTTTAAAACATAAGATGATCATTTATGAAACGCTCTATCTTTGCACTTCATGCACTCGTGTCAATAAAATTATCAAAATTAAGGGCTAAACCGAATATTTGGACATAATGATCGCATAAGAAAATTCAGAATATTAAAAAAATTCTGTAATCAAAAATCAGTAGGTGCAGAACACCTGCGATCTAAAAAATATTTCATAAGCAATCTCATTTATCTTTATTGAGTCTAGCAAAAGAAGCAAAAATGTTTTCAGTTCGTTAAGTATAAATATAAACCAAGCATTACACATTATTGCGAACACAATAAATTCAATATGGAGGGATAGACATTTGTTTGAATGAAAGGAAGCTTCATATCCATTCATGTCATTAGCAGCATATATGCACTTTGTTCGCACAGAACAGTAATCATCAAACAAAGAGTACTTAGATTGGCACAAGATGAAGTTCGTAAATACAAATATTGAAGTTCGTAAAACTCGCAAAGTTAGAAGATGGGCAAACTTTCTTCTTGCATCTGTTTCAAAATCGTAAAAACCTTTGAACATGAAACAAAAAATATTCAAATAGTTAAAGAGTCGATTATCCTATGCAATGAATTTATTGAGCCTTTAAACTTTTTCTCTTAAATAAAATTTGCACTTAAGTTCTTCAAAACTCTTATTACCATTGGGTAGAAAAAACTCGCTGAAGTGGCGATTTAATTTCTTTTTGATCTTTTCATTTTTGTTCAACAAATTTTTTGGAAGCTGATTTTATTTGATAATAGTTTCACGCGAGAGACAACGTCGCTTTTATAATTGTGCTTGCAGCATAAAGTATTAGAATATTCATAGCACATAAAGCAAACGAAAGCAAACGGAATTAAATGAATGAAACGCAATCAGAATTCGAAAAGAAAAGTGGCTTCAAAACAAATTGGCAAGTGAGTGAAATGCCAATTGAATTTTAATCAAAATTAAAACAATTTCAAGCTCTGGCTTAATGTTCTGTTTGCTTTTATTTGAATTCAAATGAGATGAGGTAATTCAAATGATCGATGAGGTAGAGAAAAGAATATTCGCTTAATCAAATTAAAAATGAAATTATTCCCATTTTTAACTCGGTTTTTAATTATGTGAAAGGGTAGAGAAAAGTCAAACTTTATTTAGAAATTTGATTTTATTTTTCAATTACAAATGTTGCGTTATTAAACATTAATCCACGAACAACGTTTTGACCATGTTTCAAATGTAGCGAGAAATTGCAAGAAATTGAATTAGTCTAACAAAGAAAATTGTACCATCATGTCTTTATGATTTCATCGCATTTTCGGGCTTTCAATGGCGAATAATAAGAGCGCAGCTTTCATTCGCCGCTTTTCTCTTATTCTCATTCGAATAAATTTCATTTGAGGAACAGCGAGAATTCGCATTATTACTCTCTCGATAGCGATTCAGAGACAGATAAAACCCAACAAATATTACGCTTTGTTTTCGAGCTTTCATAAAATATGGCGACAATTTACATTTTATTATAAGAAAAGACAACATTCTGTTCAACTTATTCATGAACTTGTGTGTTTATAAACAAATACAAAGCAAGCGAAAAGATGCTTTCCATTCTCCAATCGAAATTTGTTTATTTCAATGTTAAATTTGTGGAAAACAAAAACACCTTTTTGACTACCACTGTACACGGCAATTCTAGTGTCAAAATATGTGCTCGAACTTGAAATATATTTTGAATTTCATTTATTCGAGTGGTGAACCTTTTCAAAAATCGAAAAGTTTATGACAATTTACGTGTAAATTTTCTTCTGTAGTTTAAAAATACGAAAAAATTGATATTATAAAGGTGGAAGTGGTCGAAAATAAAATTTAATAGAAGTTTTATCAAATAAAGGCGATTGTATTCATTATTCATAAATAGTTAAAATGAAAATTTTTTTTATTAAATTTTACGCTAAAATTTTCGAAAATTACAAATGCGATTCACAATAAATCAAAATTTTGCTTTTTATGACTTTCTTTTGCAGTGTAGTGAAGGTAAATGCAGAAACTGTTGTCAAAACCAAAAATGTTAACTGTAACATAAAAAATCAATATCAACTTAACGTTAATTACGGTTTTTCAAAGATGTTGGTAATAATTTTTGCTTATAGACAAATATCTCCATTTTTTTCTTTTTAAGAAAAGTGTAAATACAACTTATGCTTCACAGCGAATTCTCATTCCGTCCACTTTCTTCTCTCTTCTGCTCATTTCGAATCATTTACATTTGCTATTTCATGATATGAAGTATGAATTTAATGAAATTAATTTTATTGAGAGATGAAAAAAATTGAAAATTTTACCATTTTCTTTACATACTTATGTATTTGATTAGGAAATTGTATAAAGCGAAAAAACCACGAAGGTGCTTTTCTATTTTATAGTTAGAATATAAATACGAAGAAAGCTGCCATTAAGAAGCGTTGCGAGAGCTTAAAACTTAAAAGTTGCTTGAATTTTTACAAACTTACTGAAGTATAATGTTTGAAACGATAAGCGTGATAAAACAAAAGATATGTTAGCGCACATTACGAAAATAACTTTCATTTTGAAACATTTTTTAATTTGGTGAAGTCAACATAATTTAAGCGAGAATTTCTTCTTTAAGCAACGAACATTAAATAAATTGGACACATAATTTGTTCTGACTTATGAATGTGCATTTCTTCTCTTACTTTCTTACAATTTGATTTTCGATTTTCTTTCGAAATTTGAGCACGAGATTCTGCGTCTTAATGAAAGAAAAAACGTACAATTCATTGTCTTTTATTTATTCAACTTCTCTCATCTTTTATTTGCTTTCTTTTTTCACTTGCAGACAAAACTTCATTAAAATTTCATAAATAGGATGCATGGTTTAAGTTTCAAAAGATATTCTTTTGTAAAATTTGTTTTAACTAAAATTTGCTAAGAAGGCTTCTGTGAATAGTCATCAGAAGACTTTGAACCTCAAATAAGGCCAAAATAAGTGTGTGCATATATTTGATTTACTCTGAAGTTTATATGAACAAAAAACATGCAAAAAAACATTTTTTGCAAAGTAATGGTGTAAAAGATTACTTTGGACATGAATGTGCAATTTAATTATCTACAAACTCTAACTCTAAATGACAAGCAAAAAGTTCCTTCAGTTTTCCTACCATGAACAAAATAAAAACAAAAAAATAACCTAAATTTAGTATTAAGCCATTATCACTCTAGCCATGGTATGTGTTTATAGTTAGATTATTTGCATAGTCATTCGACGATGTGACGAATATCGAGCCCACATGACATTATCGAATATCTCGTTGGTCATCATAATCACTTATGTCTTAGACTTTGGTACCTTCGGAAAGTATTGAATTGAATTAAAAAAAAACTTGATTCATAAAATCAGAGAATGAAAGCAGCAACTAAAGTGAAATTTTTACATTTCAAAAATTTACATGATTTTTTGAATTTCTTATGTATTTATTCAGAATATTAAATAATTTAAAGTAAAAAGGAAAAATGTTTGAGAACACAGAACTTGATTCGTAGTTTTTCATGTGTCGCTTTGAGAATATATTATGAGCTTTGTGTTTTATCTCCAAGCATTTAAATTAAAAATTAATTTGATTATGAAGAATAATTTAGATTTTTATACTCTTTTAATTTAATGCAGATATTAGTCATATTTTTAAACATTTTAAAAATTTAAACACGCGAAAATGTTTAGAAGTAAGGCTGAAAAGTTTATCTTGTAAAAATTTAATTTTTCCGTCTTCAAACTTATAATGAAAATGTAAGAGATGTAGAAAATGAAATTAACTGAATCAATTGAGGTGAAAATTTTTTTAAAGTTAGTGAATAAAACTTTAGACTTCTATAAAAATGTTGATCTTTCGAGTCACTTCTTAAATCTAATGTATCACTAGAAATAAGAAATTAAATCGACGCTTGATCTTAAAAGTATCTCAACAAAAGAGTTCTTCCACGCATTTCATGAGCCATAATGTATGCCTTTAAGAGCCAATATTGTCTTGTTTTTACGTGGAAGATAGTAGAATCGAAGTTCAGTCTTTGGAAATAGAAGCAATTGGCACGAATCCATTAAATATTTATCGGAATGAAAATAGTAAACTAAAATGTCTGCAAATGTAAATAAAGAGCTTTCTATGAAAAATACGCGCACTTATTCATGCAGCTGCTTTAGATAAGATTATTTGACTGTTAGAAAGTTTGGATTTTTTTTTCTCGCTTGAAACAGCATATAGATGAGACATTAAAAATGATCTGAAATTAGTTTCATAGCTAACAAGAAATCACTGGAATAAACTCGAGAGCTCTGAAGAGATAAACAAGCGCTTGATTTCGAAAAGTTAGAAACGCAGTGTTTCACAAACTCATTAATGAAGATTAGAGATTAGTCGCACGTTTTTTCTGAGTCGTAGCTGTTTTTATGATTGCAGTAGTGCACTAAATTCTTTTTTCTCTAACTTTAATCACCTCTCAAAGTCATTTTTTTTTGCTTTTAAGATATTGCGAGAAGAAAACACAATTTTTCTTTTTCAGTTTATTTCTGCTTTGCGAAGAGACAAAAAATAAGACACGCAAGACAACAAGAGTGAAATGTTGTCATTACGTGATTTTTTATTTTCGTACTCTATGCTTTTCAAATAATCCCTTGGCGTGAATTGCAGTGAATAGAAATAAGCAAACATTTTATATGTAAAAAAAAGATGCTTTCGCTTTTCATTTTTCCAATGCATTTTCTTTCACAAATCAATCGAAAATTCACAAAAATTTTGCTTTTGATTTAATGTGCTCGTATCTTCTCACTTTCTACTCTAAAACTTCAAACAGATCGTAAATTTCGAATAAATCTGATAAAAAATCACTTTTTTTTGTTCATAAAACTCAAAAATCAACCAAGAAAAGCTTTTTGTGTACCTTTTTATTAAATTTAACGATTCTTTAATATTAGCTGCAATTGATGATCAACAATTTTCTATTTGATTTTCGTGCATGATTTGTATGTTTATGCTATTTAAATAGGTTCATTCTTTTTCAAAATTAGAAACTTTGAGAAAAATTTAATCATTTAAATATAAATTCATTTTTAAAATCATGGCGTTTATACCGTTTTCTCTCTTCTCATATAAATTTTAAATCATCTTTTTTCATTTTTTTCTCCCATAACTATAAAAATTAAGCACTTTAAGCTATTGGCAATTTATTTGTTGATTAGATTTTTAATTGGACAGCCACTTAATGATTTCTGACAAAAATAAAATTTTTGCAGGATTATTACATTTCGTTACCGAAGGCATTCTATGATTTATTAATTCAGAAATTCATTTAATTCCCTTTTGAATTACAAGTTTTGGAAACATTCTTACATTTAATGTTCATTCGAAGTGTCTGAAAAAAACCAAGAAAATAAAGCGGTCAAAGCAATCAATTATTCAATTGCTTATTTGAAAGGTCTATCCAGTTTTTATCATCTCAATGCTTTTAAGATAATATCTACTAGGGAGTGAAACGGTTCCGAAAATTCGTAACTGTAACGGATCGTTGCGATTGATTTTAAAAACAACGAAATATTTTTAGTTGCTTCAGACATGTCTTGAGATCACTTTATATAAAGCTAAAAAAAGCAAACTGCAAAGCTAAACTTTCTCTCGCTCAAAGCTCCTGTGACGCAGTAGCTAAGCGTCACTGCTGCACCATAGTGCTGCACTTTTCTGCTGAAGTTTCTGATATTTTATGACACCCTAAGTCATATCTTTTTTATCGCGACCGTTATGTTGCCATAAGTGTAAATGGTTTAGAAACCGTAACCGTCTTAATTTGGGGACATTGTGATTTTCAAACCGCGACCGTTTTTCTTTTTCTCAGCATCTCTTTAGTATGTTATTTAGTGTGATTGTGCCTTTGGTTCAAAACGATTGCAAATTTTATGATACAAGCAAAATGAACTATTAAATGAAGACGCGAACATTTTACTTGACGTAATTTATTTAAATAAATCTATGTAAAACAAATTTTACATAATCCGCCATGCTTCGATCGCAACTGCGATCATCATTAGGGAAAAATGAAAGCTAACGATACCAAAAGTTAAATAATTAACCTCGTAGAGCACGCAACCAAAAATCACGAAGATTTTTACCATCGTCTTGATTTAAATTATAGTTTTTTGACTTGTATAGGTAAAATGATTCTAAGATTTTTCTTTCATTAAACATTGAGCAAGATTTAAAAATTAAAAAAATATTCTTGCAATACGTTATCTGGTCCATTGAAAATTCAAGTGTCAGTACTAAACGAAATAACAAAAGAATCCTTAAATTGCTTCAAACACGTAATATCGGTTCAAAATTAAATGTTTGGATAATCGTAAAGTGTGCTTAACTGTTAAGAACATGCTGGACTAAGCGTCTTATTAAAGTTGCTTCGCAGTTAAGCTCACAATCGATAATCGAAACATTTAATTTTAAATCGATAGCACATAGGTCTATCTCTTTGGTGAAACATTCTTTCTTTCAAATATGATCTTACGAGCTAAATATGATCTTGCTAGTTAGTTTTTTCAACTGCCACTCTCAATTAACTATCTTTACTTTTTTTCTTATCATTTTAATTTTAACGATAGATTCTTGGCGTAGAGTGAGAAAAAAATTTTGCGAGTACATGACATTCTTTTATCACTAACTTATCACTAAGTTCAAGAAATGGTTTACAACTTACAATGATAAGCGTAGACTCATTTCGTGATCGAATTCATTTTTACATGATCATTACTGTACTCACCAGTTCTTAATAATGCTTCAGCCAAATTAAGTTTGTATAAATTTTACATATAAATTCATAATCCTCTAATCCCAAAAGAATTCTATTAATCGAAAAAATAATTAGTTGTTCGAGAGAATGCAGTCTAATTTTATCTTTAAATCCTGCTTAAGGTTAAAGCACACTTCGTTAGGAGAGATTTTTGATAGATTAGTGCATATGAGAATTATTAAAACACTTTAAGCCTTACAAGAAAGTACTTAAAAGAAAGCCAAACTTTGATTTGAGTGAAATTTGTTTTTGTAAATAGATCTTCATGTTTTATAAAAATATATTAGAGAATGAATGTGGCTTTGAAATTAGGCCTGGCCTACAACCTCATTGAAAATTTTGACATTGGCAATGTATTTTGTCTTTTTTCTTTGTCTTTTTAAATCATCACAAGTTCGATCTTTTTCGGACCCAGAAGTCAGGTTTAAGCCCGATTTAAATCCAAAAAAGCCAATCTTTTCATCGAGATTTCTGATTTGGCTAGGGCTGATAGTCAAAACATTTTTCTTTTGAGTCAGCTGCATCTTCTCTTGATCATTTATAACGAATTGGTAACTCTTAATTCAACGTTTAAAGCTCCAGGTCTTAATTTAGTACCTTAATCGCTTTCTAACTGTTTTTTAAGCAAAAAGTAGTCGTTTTATCAACACAATTTTTTAAGATTCTTTTAATAAGTACTCTCATCTTCATCCATATTAACTTTTCAAAATGAAATAAATTTTTTGAAGCATATAAGTAAATCTTTTTCATTTTGAGTTTTGATTGAAAAATTTTTATACTTGAAAAGCGTTGCTTAACACAAAAACGAGTTGGCGGAAGAGTTTTGAAGTAAAATTTTAAAAAACTGTATAACTGTGCTTGAATTTTATAAATCGCATAATTTAATTTATTTCACTTAGGTTTCGAGTGACGTTTACGAGCGTAAAAAGTTATTTTTTGCTGAAATTTTTAATAAAGTATTTGAAAGTCAGAATGTAATGCAGTAAGAAAACAATCGATAAAGTTGTGTGTATGTTTAAATGTCCTACATTTGCCAGACGATTAAATGTGTTGTGTACATCACTCGATCCATAAATCGATAACTTTTTAAAGTTGCTTTTGAGATACACAGTTTTCAAATCATTTTTCAGTAAACTTTTTACGTTCATTAATTATAAACCAGCGATCTACTAAAACTACTTTGAGCATTGCTCAAAAATTGCTTCTCCATTTGCGAGTGAATATTATCGTTCTGAATAGTAAAATAAGCAAGCAACAAAAATTTTAATCGAAATCTTTTTAAAATTTTCAAAAGTTTCATATAATCGAATAGCGGTGTACATGTGACTATTTTCTCTAACACGGTCACGGATGCGTTTTCGTAAATCACGCACAGTTTTTTTACGGTTTTTATGGTTTTAATCTTCAAAGTAATCTGTGATATAAAACAAATTTTTACTAAACACACTTTGAAACTTGGAGAAACCATTAAAATCGTAAACCCATGACAAGGAATTCGTCACCTTTACGTCACATTCAAATTTTACTGTGACCTCTCTATAATTGAACAAACTTCTGTATTTTGAATATAAAAACTTGTTAAACGTAAATAGTTTATAAAAACTGAACTTGTAAGAATATCATTTAGACCTCAGGGGTGATCATTTCAAAATAAATTTATTCACAAATTTAGATTTCTTTTGTTCGAGTTTTCGCAAAAAGTGTGGACAGAAATGAGATGCATTCTAAAGAATGCTGTCCAATCTATTGTTAAGTCTATTGTTCTGTTTGAACTGAAGGGGAAAAGTTTGTGAAAGAATACAAACAAAATTTGCGATTAATCTTAAAAACTTTTTTTTAGCATCATATGAAAGATTATTTCAAAAAGCACAAAAATTGTTGCGTTTACGGTAATAAACACTTTTGCCACGAAATTTTGTACACAAGTTCACTTTCTCTAGCCTTTATTTGAATTTAAAGCAGCAGTTTTACATTCTCTATAACAATGAAAATAAATTGATTAAAACTTTGTACTCAGCTGCGGCACTGTTTCAATTAAAAGATAAATTCCGAACTCGAATGTGATAAAAGAGGAAAACTGAAAACTTCAGAGCTTACAATTTTTAATACGTTTTTACTTTTGCTGTTTTCTTCAACGAGAAAAAACTAATTTAAAAACTTATTAAAATTTACAAGATAAAAGCTTGCAATTGAGTTAACGAGAAAA
>NCKU01004211.1:0-12838 GCA_003675995.1 Dinothrombium tinctorium | reverse complement strand
ACTATAGACATTGTAATTCACATGAAAGATGACATTCTATTGAATATTTTAAAAATGCAGAGCGAAAATTAATTTTTTACGCGTTATTCTTTTATTTCACAAAGTAGTAAATGACTTTTTCTAATTTGTTGCATTTGATGGAAGACAAAATTAAATTCACGCACGAACAAATATCAAAACTAATTAACGCTATCGAATTATTTTCACGCAATTTAAAAATTGAATGCATTTCTGATTATTTGTGACAGAAACGAAAGCGTTTCAAATCGACCGCAATTGCTGTAAATTGAGCTTGAAGTGTTCAAGGTGCGAAAAATTGCTTCAATCGTTTCATTTCCCATCTGTTGTTTGAAAAACAGAAAAACTTTAAAATCAAATAAATTTTTTTTATGTTGTTGCATTAAACTTTTGCGAAAATAAAGGCGCTTTTTCGCGTGTGAATTAATTTTTAACCGCTCATTACGATGATTCTTTTTAAAAATTCGCGCCTCATTTCATTAAAGCGCGTGTAATTAGAAAAAGCTTAAAATGTAGTTTGTAAATGTTGCGTTCATTTTTAACTGAAGATTGTTTGCAATTCACATTTAAAACGGTCGTTGACTGCAAAATTACTCGTGAATACATTTTAAATGCTCGATGGACACGGCGGAAAGAAGCGTCGTGGCGATAAGAGACCAATTTGGCGACAAACGTCAGCAGTGGCGAAAGTGAAGAGTTAATAATGAGAAGAAATTCAATTAATGAGTTCATAACAATCGTCGAAGCGTACGCTGTCAAAACGATGGACGCTTTGTTCGCTTCCTTTTCTTGCGCTCAGAGAACGCGATGTTTGCGAGTGTTTCGCATTTTACTTTTATGCTTTTCGCCTCTAATTGAAATCAACACGGTTGCAGACGCAAAAGCTAGCAACGACAGCGTGAAAGCGACCAAATCGCGCTTTTGCAATTTGGTATAAAAGAGAAAACATAGACATGAAACATAAACGTCGGTTTGGCACTATTTTCGACTTTACACCGTTGCCTTGTTTTCATATCACTTCGTTTGGACATTGCTTCCGCAAAAACTTGTAAGTTAAATTAATTTCTATGAGACCCTCTATCATCAATCGCAGTAAGAAAGAAATTCGCACCATTGCTGTAAATGAAAGTTGCGTAATTGAATAATGGGTACTTAATTTTATTATTTTGTGATAAGTGTTGCCTAAATGCCGAACGATTTACGAAATTGATCGCAGAGATTGGATAGTAAATTCGCTTGCTTTCTATATCTAACTTGTACTAACAAAACTCACTATGCTTACGTGAATTTCTATTAGATGGTTATTTTAAATCATCGTGCGTTATTGGAAAATTTTAGAGTTTGAATGCTAAATCACATCTTATGTTTAACGTAAAGCATAACAAGAAATTGAAAATGAAAGCTAATTATTATTTTCAATTATTGCAAGAAAATGTTTGCGCATTTAAATGAAAAATGACAACATTGACATTGATACCTGCCTACGAGAGTCTATGCAATGATTACTTTTGATAATTGAAAAAAAAATGATCGAGAATAGCAATTTTATAAGAAAAAACTTTCCGTGTAAAAAATTTTTTCTTTAATTAAACATTTATAAAGAATGTAACTGAAATGTTGAAATCATTCATCTCTAAAATTGAGGTAAAAAGCAAAGAAAATAGAAGAAAAAACATTTCAATATAGAAGAAAAAAGTTACATTTGAAAATATAGTGTGCGCTTCGAGGTAGTAAATTTCTTTTTCGCTCAAGTAAAACATTTTTTTAAACATCGACTGACTTTATTGCCGAAAACTATAATTTCTAATATAGTGAACAATGACCAAGCAAATAATTCATGATTAAACTGACATAAATCACACTGTGAAACGTGTGTCGCTGTCCAAATGTCACGTTATTATGTCATTTTAGATCACTTTTTAATAACAAGTAAGCGTCACTTTCAGAAAATTCAAACTTTTCAAACTTATTGAAACCAGAAAAGGCCAATTTTAAAAAAAACAGTTTTCTTTGAGCTTATACTTCAAAAAAGAGTAATAACATCGAAGGAGAGCTGCTGATTTCAAAGCTAACATGTTTACTCAATGTAATTTCACTCGTATTTTTGAATAATGGTCAGTCATTTACAGAATTTGAAATTCTCAATAATCTGATTAACGTAGTGCAAATGTATTTGAACAGGTAAAATAAGGTTTTTTTTTGCAAATCAATTTCGCAAAAAAGCTTTTCTTCTAAATTGATTTTGTCTTTTACTTTTATTCAAACACAGTTTAAAATGTTCATTTTGCTACCAACTAAGCAAATGAAAATTTTTATCATTTTTTTCTCATTTATTTTGTTAGAAGATTTCTAAGAAGAGAGAAGCAATAATAAAAATGGTATTTGTTACATCAACCAGAGATAAAACTCATAATTTCGCTCTAATTTGAACTTTACGCAAGTGAAATGCTAAAAAGAGTTCGTAGCGTTCTTACTCGAGCAAATAGTGATAATTGAATTATCAAATTTCTACCATTTTAACAATAATTTTTTAAATCATAACGAAAAAACTCATTATGAAACAGTTTTTGATACAATTTTCGAAGCTAACAACTTAAAGTGTAATTTGAAATAAATTAAGTATAAGAAAAAAATTCAGACTTGACAAAACTTGTCTAATGTTTGATATGTCAAAGACGTCAGTTTTTGGGTAAAATGAGAATTCTTAGAAATTCTAAAGGACACAAATATTTCCGCTCATCATTATTCATTAACCAATATAATTACGAATTCTTGTCGTGTGTTTATCCTTTAGCTTTTTAGAAAAATTACATTATTTCAAAAATAATCTAATTTATAATTTAAAGCAGCATATCGATGAAATGCGCCTCATTATCGATAAGTGACTCTCTAAAAAACAGTATTTAAATGCGATTAATTCTATCTAAATTACGATCTAATTTTTTCATTGCTCATTAAATTGATTCATTGCTATCACAGCATACAAACAATGTCACATCTTATCAATTCAACTCAATATCAAGCTATATGATACAATATTCCCCCATTAATGCTTGATAAAACAAATTAAGTTTTATTTTATCGTAAAAAGAGCATTTTTCTCGGGGCCACATATCGGTAATGACACTCATTTCGTTGACATGTTTTAGATTAAATATACTTACTACGCTAGACGAAATGACGTTTAATGTCTCTCATAGCATCTTGCGTAAAATGTTAAACATTTTTTTTTCACAGTTTTCCACAGTTTGAGTGTTTTTAGCTGAAATACTCGCAATTTTGATGCAACCCAACTATCAGTCAAAAGCGATGCGCCGCTTTTTCTGACTGAACTAATGTACTTCTCTGTGCATAAAAAGTATTTCTTTAGTGAAGCATTGCAGTGAAGAACATGAGATACTTTTTTTCTGAACAGAAGAGTATGAATAAAAGTGAAAATTTAAAGCTGGAAGTTTCAATCATAGCTATAAGGAAGCTCTAATGTATAAATTTCGATCTCTTCAGTTTCAAAAATTTTACGAAAGCAAAAGGAAAAATTTGTCAAAACACGATTGAGAAAGAAATAAAAACCCGACAAAAAGCGATTCTTCCCTAAAAGGAAACTTGATGGAATCATTTGTAAGTTACATTACAGCTATCATAGATGGGTTGTTTACTAAATGACTTATTAAGAAACTTTCAATTCATCCATAACTTTAAATCTTTGTAGAATGTAAGCTATAAAACTGAAAAAATTTGTTAAATGCTTGAGAAAATACAATTTTTAAAATGCTTTAAAATTATTGTTTCATAATATTTAAATTCGCTATGCCATCAAAATTAACATTCGAGTCCAAGAGCAGGTCAAATAGTTTACGCAAGTTATTTGAAACATGTATCCTTTAACAAACTCTTTGAAATTTATGATTGTTTTGTGATACACAACAAGTTTTCATTCATTTTTTAAAATTATTTTTGGATAACGAAAAACATTTGAATGTAAGAACCATAAAATGCTCAGTTCCTTTTCAGGCCATTTGCTGTTTTTCCTATTTTTAAATCGATTAAAAAATTAATTAAAAATTATTTATACAATTAAATTTAAAAAAACTGCAAAATTTTAACAATTTTGAGCTGCTTTTCTATTCCACGATGAGAATTCGATGTGTCGTTTACCCTATTTAAATTAAATACCGAACTAACTTTTAAGTGAGATACAAACAATTTAACAGTTTTTTTTTTCTCAAGAAAAGCTTTGTAGCGCTCATCAAAATAATAAAATGACACAAAAAAGTTTCTTTAGATATTGTTGAGATAATAAATTCAAAAATAAATCAAACTTTTGTTTTTTTTTCGCAAAAATGTTTATCGATTTTTCAACTTTAGGTCAATACTATAAAAAATTGCAAGTAATAACCATTCAATGCTCAGTAAAGTTATAAATATGTATGGTTTTGTAGCATACAAGCTATAAAATGAACAACAAAGCGAAGATAAGCAATCAATAATAAATCACCTTAAAGGCGTTGAACATAGAGGTTAAACTCGTAAGAAAAGACTCTTAGACTTTTAAGAAGCAAAGGTTAATTTTTGGTTTTTTTAATAGTTGTCGAAAGAAAATTCTCAAATCGTTTGTTAAATTAAAGCTTTTATCTTGAATTCCAGCCTGGTAGGAGATTTTCGAAAAACTAGATAGCACGGTTTAATTGGTTTCAAGAGATTGTGTCAAAAAGTTTCACTGATAGGTTTTAAAGTTCACAAATTCGCTATCAAATGCCATTTAAAGTAATTTATTTTGAGACCAAATGCATAAATTAATGGTGTTTTCAACATCCCTTTTTTAATTCAATATATTGAAAGTAAAGCTAATGGTGAGTGGTGCAAAAGCCAATAGAAGTAAACCAAAGATTAATGAGTTCAGCTCTTGAATAAAAGGTGCTAATGCAATGCAGAAGTTTCTGTAAAAATGCAAGCTGTTAAATTTTGCAAAATTGTCCAAATTAAACTGTTTTTTAAATGTTAGACTGCGAACCACATCTGATTCCTGAATTGGCAAACTCGTAAAGGTTTGCAGAGATAAAATCAATCAGATCAAGAAAATAGATTCATTCAAATATAAAACAAGACTAAATTATTCGTGATTCTGATAAATGAGCAACAATTACAAAGCTACTGCCATTATGAAAACAAATTGTCTCAGTAGCCGGTAATAATGGTTGAATCAGAGAAATACGGATTCTTTATTGTGAGTAATGTCAGAAAAGAAGCAAAGAGATGCTATGTAAGTGCGCCTTTTGTCCTACATCACAAATTGTTCAAACATTTTTTGTTCAAACTCAAAAACGATTAGAAAAATCATAGAGTTTGGCGAATCGGCAAAGCAATTTGTCGATATCACATTTCGCTTTAAGTAATAAAGCGACGAGAAATAAGTTCTGATCTAAAGTAAAACCTAATTTGCATTTCTTTCGCCTTAATTCGTTTACAAACAACGCATGATATTTATATTCATTACTCAAATTGTAGTGAGAATGTAAATAAAGAACGATGTTCAATGGTACTTAAATATTAAATATTAGCAACGTGTTTAAACATTTTCTAGATTCTAGTTTTTGAGTGATGCTATAAAATGAAAAGCAAGCCAAGCAAAGCTTGGACATGAAACGCACGAACGATTTTGTAAATATGGGTTCGAGTGAGCATTCGAGCCAATTTAAATGCGCGAACAAGGAACGAGGTTACGGATGTATCAAGTCGTGAGCAAATGTATGAAAATTATAACGAAATAATCGTTCTGCAATTTGCTGATCATTGTGAAGAAAATAAAAATAAGAGTCGCGTCAAATTAAGTTTAATTATTCGAATACTTCCTCATAACTTGCAAAATACTGCGGGATTGTTTTTGCAAAAAGCTGACAAAAAAAAATTGTAACACGGGTTAAAGCTAGAAGGAGAGAAAGTTCGCATTTTTGCACACTTTGCTGCCACAATGATTTCTTTCTTCGCTCGTTTTAATTATCGCTGTATTCATCATGAATTCAATAGCCGCGTAGAAGATGAAAGCGGGCTTCGATCTCGCGTTCAACCGTTTAGTTCTAATTGCGAAAAATTGTGAACGAGCTGCGACCGCAATTTGATAGAACACTTTTTGCCTGTTAATTAATTCAATAAAAACTGCTCGTCCATTCTTCTCATTAATTAGACGTAATACACAAAGTAGCGCACAAAGAATATTTTATTTTTGTTTTCAAAGCGCTGAACAGGCCAACTTTCTAAACGAGAGTTGAATGAATGATGCATTTTCGCTTCTGTTAAGCTGCGTAAATATGCAGCGAGCGTTCTTTTAATGAGTGCGATTCTGAAGCGAGAGTGCAGAAATGATTTATGGAATAAAAATTAAATTGCAATCTTTCAATAATTGAAGGCATATGAAATATTGAAAGGGTAAAATTTTCACGCTGTCCGAACTAACGTTTTCGCAACAGTCGCAATTAGACACAGCGACAGATATGAGCTGAAAACGGTGTTCGTGAACCTGGTGGTAACGATCTGCGCCTGTGTTGAGCCACAGTTTCGGTATTGATCCGAAAAGAGAAAATTGATCAGAAATATGGTTGTGCCGAGTTCTCATTGCTTGATGCTCAGCGAGAGAGAGTTCACTTTGAGAAGATGGTTGATCTCGGCGGTTATGTGATCGTTTTGGTCGAGCAAAGAGGCAAAATTAAACTTTTCGGTATGCTTTCCATTTTCCACCCATTTCTTAATTGTAGTAAAATTGTGAAATCAGTGATCGAACACTTTGCAATAATTAGTGAATGTATACTTTTAATTTTCAATCTCTATTCAATCCTTTTTTCTTGCTTCGAATACGCACGTTTCTCTGCTCATGATTGGAATTTGGTTTAACTGTTGTCTAAATTAGATTTCAACTTCTTTCCACTCGTTCTAGATTCCAGTTCCAATCGGCAAAAGATCGCCGAGTCTGAGTTTGAAACGCTCGCGTTGCATGCATTTCGTCTCCTATTTCTACTTTCAACTGTTACCTGTTCATTCGCAAAGTGTAAACACTCTTCAAAGCAACGTTTATTTTCTTTTAAACGAATCAATTGAATACACTTAATTTTTCTTTATTTGCATTTCTGTTCACCGCAAGTGTTTGAAAAATTTATCGTTTGCGCGAAAAGCCCTGAATAAGGTTCGTTGCTTTTAGGATCGGCCGCCGAAAGAAACGATTGCGATGAGATATTGGAGATCAATGGCAGGAACTTAGAGAATGCAACTCATCAACAAATAATTCAATACATTCATCAGGTTTGCATTTCTGTTTACCACGTTTTGTAATCTTGGTTTTTCCTCAAAAAGCGAGAATTATCCTAAAACTAAAGCCTCGATTCGTCGCCTCATTGATGCACAAACAAGATGCATGCAGGCGTTATGTGTGTGTAATCGTGAATTTGTATTGCTTCGCATTCATTCATGCATTCTTTCGCTGCTTAAAGGTAATGCAAATCGCAAAAAGTATGCGAAGTGTTTGAGGTATGCGAAATGTGGGCGCAAACGAGAGGACGGCAGCCGCTTCCGGCAGCGGCCGCGACACGAACGCACAGCTGCGCGACGGTCGCGAGGCAGCGTTTCGCGGCCGTCAGTCGGCGGATGTTTCGGAGCGAAGCGAGTTGAAGACACCTTTGTTTCGGCTTTCGCACTGCTTTCGCTCTGTTTTAGCACTGCTTTCGCACGGCGAACGCTGCGAACGCAACCTGCTAAAGGTAGACACACACCTGCGCACTGCTCTCGGCGGCTGCTGCCGAAGTTGCATTCGTTCTTCGCTTTTGTTTTCGCTTTTTTCAAACTGAAAATTGTTTCAAAATTCAATGAAAGAAAGCATTGTTTTCTCATTTTCTCGTTTTGTTTTCATTCTCATTCGAAACGCGCTTTCGTTCACTTCGCTTCCAGAATTGCTCTTTCGCTCGCATTCGAGCGATCAGTGAGTGAAGTGTGCGCGAGAAACGAAAGAAGCAAACGACGGCAACCTGTTAACGAACGAACTCTTGCTTTTTTCGCACTTTACTTTTCGACTATTTTTCGCTTGTTTTTTGATCGAAATCATTGAAAACGTTCGCCTTTTGCTCTCAAAGTTGCGGAAACAAGTGTTCGCTTTTCTCGATTGTTCACTGCGAACGAATGCGAAGCAAGTCACCTTAACCGTGCGTTTACTCCACTTCTGTTCTCGAACCAGTGTCGGTTCGTATTCATTCGCATTCTCATCGCTTTTGCTTTGATTCACAGTGCATCCGAACGCGAACCATTTGCCTTCGAGTCAAACGACGGACGACCGGTAAATTGGGTACGTTTTCATTTTCTTTACTACAAGAAACGTTTTCATTCAACGTTTCGCGAAAACACAATGCAATAAAGAACGCAAAACAATCTTTTTGTATACTCTGTGTGTTGGCATTTAATTATCTGTTCTGAAAAGTATGTCACGATTCCAAATTGCATTCCTTTGTCGATTAGCGTGTTCCGAAAGCAGTGTTCTACGCTTTCGTCTCGCAGGATTTGTTCATTGCATCGATAGAACACAAGAAATTTTGTACCTGTGAGCTCCATTCGCTTCGCACCGTGCTGTTAACAAGTTCTTTACAAGAGCATAATTATGAATTACATTTGGGTGTGGAGTTCTCGTGAGATTAAATAAAAACGGCGCTTTCGTTGGCCGTTGTCCTTAAAACAAGCCTATTGCGGCCACTTTCATTCTCATACCTATACTCGACGATTTTCAGTTTGCACACAGAATTCGCTTTACAATTCACTGTTTAGCATTTTCGAGAAAGAGAGAGAACAGGTATTAACCTCAATGAATTCGTGACTTGCAGAAATAAAGCATAGCAGAGTTGAGATCACACGAGGTGACAGAAGGCCGTTGCATTGCATTGTGTGCTCAAATCGGCGTTTGATGAAAAACATCTGCAAAAGCAAATGTCAAAACTTTCAACGTCTTCTCGAGAATGTGCACATTCTCACTCATTATACGCTCATTTACCATTCATTGACTTCGTGCTGATAAATCGCCAACTGTTTACATAATTGCCTTCACTTTTTCTCGTTCTCGCGTAGCAATAGATTCATCTTTAGTCGATGCCTTTGTGATCGGATCTCGTGCGCGCGAACACTTGCAGCACATTGCCAGAGACTCAAATATAACGCCGCGGGATATCGCCCAACTTTCTCGTATTCTCAGTACGTAACCGCGTATTTTATTCATCGCCATAATGAACGCCTGACTCGTTGCAGGTGAAACTGAAGACAGCAGTAGAGTAACCACGAAGGCTGTTGTGCAATGTAATAACCGCGATTCAGAAAGTTCTCATGAAAAAGCCAAGTCACCTGCAGACGAAATCGTTGATCAAAAGCGTGAGAAAGAAGCTTTGAAAGAAGACAATACCTCGACATCAAATAAAGCTGAAAAAGTAAAAGAAAAACGACTTCAGAGAAGCGATTCTGGTGAAGGCGTTATTGAATATTATGAATTAAGTGATGAAAACATGGAACTAGTTGAACTAAACACCCGTAATCTAACTCCGGGCCGGCAAAAGACCCAACATCGTGAATTACCTGTTGATGTACCCGAATCGTTCATCGGAGTGGTAAAACAAACACCACGATATCCGCCACCGCCGCAGCTAAAGCCGACGGTCACTCAGCCAGAACCTGAAAAATTAAAAAAGTACAATGAAGAAGTGAATAGAAAGAAAGCAGAAGAAGAATTTTTGAGATCGAGTTTGAGAGGTAGTAAAAAACTTCAGCAATTAGAACAGAAGGAAGGGAAAAAAGAACAAAACGTGTCTCAAGATCTGCATTCTATAGTTAATGATGCATTTGTTGCAGACGATGAGGTCTCAGAAGACAATAAAGGTAAGATTAAAATTTCGAGAACAATAATAAGAATATTTTTTTAGTACTTCCATTGCCTGATTTAAATTTAGTGCTGAAACGCATTGTTCAGCAGCTCAATGGGGATGCAAAGGAATTAATCACCAAATCAAATTTAGATAAATTAGTTGCCATTTATACAAGTGTTATGCACCAAAAACAGAGGAAACATTCATTGCCTTCGATGACACTCGCGGCTTCCGACTTAGTTCAAGAAATTATTATTTTGTTACAAGAAGAGGTAAGCTTATTCTTTTCACTCGACGTTTCTTTGATTGAATTCATTACAGTCTTCAATAAGTAGTGAAGCTGCAGAATTGTTGGAAATATTGACTAGATTTGAGCTAGAAGGACTTTGTTACGCATTTGATCGTATATTAAATTCAGAGGGCGAATTTAGCTCCGTTGATTTAATTACATCCGATGAGACGCACAACGGTACTTTCGAACGATATTAACAATATGTCACAAGTTTCTTTCGCAAAACAGGAAAACCAGAATCCGATATTATAAACCCCGATTTAGATTCATCTGTTCGCGTTGTTAGAATAGAAAAATCATCTTGTGAACCTTTAGGTGCAACAGTTCGAAACGAACCAAGTGGAAGTGTTATAATCGGACGAATTGTAAGAGGAGGAGCAGCTGAAAAATCAGGACTTTTGCATGAAGGTGATGAGGTTTTAGAAGTTAATGGTATTGAAATGAAAGGAAGAAATGTTAATCAAGTTTGTGATCTACTCGCGGAAATGACAGGTTTGTAACTAAACTATTTCATTTTCTCTCACGGTTACTTATAGGGACTTTAACATTTGTGATCGCTGTTCGTGATATGAGTAAACCTCAGCACACTGAGCATCCACAAGTTATGCATTTAAAAGCTTTATTTGATTACGATCCTGACGATGATTTATACATTCCTTGCCGAGAATTGGGAATATGTTTTTCTAAAGGTAAATCGGTAAATTCCATTACCAATAATTAATGATTAATTTTTCTTCAGGTGATATTCTTCATGTTATTGACCAATCAGATCCGAATTGGTGGCAAGCATATAGAGAAGGAGAACACGATCAATCACTTGCTGGTCTTATTCCGTCGGTACAATTTCAGTTACAGTAAGAGCAAGTTTTTTTAAGTATTTAAATTCACTGTTTTTTCAAAGGCGCGAAGCAATGAAACAATCAATTTTAAGCGATAAAAATACGGCAACTATGAATTATAAAAATCGTAACCATAAGAAAACTTCTGCCTCTTCTATTTTACTGAACTGTGGTAAACGATCTCACCACAGAAGAAAAAAGCGAAAAGCTCAAAGTGAGAAGAACTGCACAGTAGCCTTTTTAAAATTTCAATGTTATAGATTTGTTTTCCACTCCTGACGAAGTACTTACTTACGAAGAGGTATGCCTCTATTATCCTCGTGCCAATATCAAAGTGAGTATAATGTTTTTTCGTTTTGAGAATTACTTTCAATTTATTTCTTTTTATAGCGTCCGATAGTTTTGATCGGTCCAACAAACATCGGTAGACATGAGTTAAGGCAGAGATTAATGACGGATACCGAAAGATTTGCTGCTGCAGTTCCACACACATCTCGTTCGCGTAGGGAAGGAGAAATTGATGGTATCGATTATCATTTTATAAGTCGACAGCAGTTTGAACAGGATATTAAAGACGGTAAATGGTGATTTATAGCAATTTAAACATAAAGCATTAAATTTAGGCAAATTTGTTGAGCACGGAGAATACGAAAAAAATTATTATGGAACGTCCCTATCGGCCATAGAAGCCGTTGTCCAATCAGGAAAAATCTGTGTACTTAATTTACATGTTCATTCTATTCCTATCTTAAGACAAGGTAACGCCGGTAAGTGTAGACCTTTTTTCTGTCATTTACATTCATAAATTCACTTTACAGGTGCCAAATTGAAACCATATTTCGTCTTTGTTGCTCCACCCTCACAGTTAGACAGACTAAACAAATTGATATCGAGTACTTCCAGCGGGCAGCAGCAAGAAAGCAATAACGTTTCCACAACTGACCTCCAATCGATAATAGATGAAGCTAGAGAGATCGAGAATAGATATGGACACTATTTCGATATGGTGTTGTCAATAACCGACATCGATCGAGCTTTTCAGGAACTCCTTCGAGAGATAAACGCGCTCGAAAGAGAACCACAATGGATTCCAAGTATTTGGGTCAAATGATCGTGTATCAATCAAATGTCGACCATTCATTTTTGAAAGTTAGCCATCACCCGTTGTATATGAAGTTGAATAGCGATATTTAATAAATTTTTTAAAATATTTAGTAATTAACATACATTCATAAGTTTTATTCATTATTCATGCCTTTTGCAGATTTTTTCTCTCTTCCTTTTTTATTGCTCTCGGATTCATAAATCGCCAAAAGGTATGAATCGACTCGTAAATTAAACGGAATTTTGAATTTTTCTCCATTCACACAAACAAGTTTAAGTATCAAGAGTTTCTTTTCACATCCTGTCTCAAAGTTGTTTAATTAGCGTGTTGAGATTGAAGATTTTACTTCACAATGAGACTACTTTTTTTGCCCGATGCTGATTTCCGTGAAATTTAGTATGAAGATCGAACTTCATGTGTGCATCAATAATTGCCACTATCATAGGTGCGAATTTTGCGCTTTAAGCAAAACTTTAGAAGTCTATGGCAAAAAAAAAATGTTTTCTCGATTGCAAAATGAAATCTTAACTGACTTTTATCAAGTTATTTTAAATGAAAGCGCAATTCAACTTCTATCTTGTGATAGATGTCTATGAATACTGCTTAAAAGCAGTGAAAAACTTGCTTTTTAGGTATTTAACATGAATTACAGCATAGATAAAAATAAAAATATCTGTCGATTAGGCTTATTCTTTAACGTTATAAC
>NCKU01004210.1:0-12840 GCA_003675995.1 Dinothrombium tinctorium | reverse complement strand
CTTGGGATGTCAAGACAACGAACTCTAGAAGTTCTTGGTTTCGTTTTGGTTCCTTGGCAAAATTATAGCGCGACAATATATATATAATACCTGTCCAAACTGAACATGCAAAAAATTAACTTAAGAATTTTTATAGCTTAAAAAGAAAGTTAAATTTGTCTTGTTTGAAAATACTTTTTCGAATGTTGCAAAGTGAGGGCAATTTTTGAGTAATCCTATATTTTATTTCCTTTTATCTAAAAATTTTGTCCACTCTCTTTAAAACTTTTTTGCTTGTTTTCAAATAACTTTTAAATTATTTCAAATCTTTTCCCTTGAATTTATGTGCATTCAAGCCTTCTTTGAACTAAACACAAAAAGAATTAACTATCCAATCATCGAGAATACAAGCATAGTTTTCATTTTTTATTTGAAATGTTTGAAAATTTGTTGTTTCTGAGCTCAATGGTTTTTTAACATTAGTTTGCCCATAGGATGGACAAAATTTTTTTGAGAGCACCTCACATTTTTATCGATAATTTTTGTATCGATAAATACTTTTCGATGAAAACATAAAAGATGAGAGAGTGAAAGTGGAGGCTAAGTTCGCGACCTGCTCATCTCGAAATTATCACTCTGCACGCGCGAGACCGCAATAATACTTTGTGCAAGTTCAATTTGGACATGATTTACGTTAAGTAGATTCAAGCAGAATACTAACAAGATAACAGTAGAATACTTGTAAGATAAATTGAAAAAGGAAAATAAATTTTAAAAAGTTTTACGTTATAAAAAAATTATTGTTAATTCGGATAGAAAATATGAAAATTAAAAATTCAATTTCGACAAATATTAATGCTACTCTCCCAAGAGAGTGTTTCACAAAATTGTACGAAACAATGATTGTGACGAAACAATGTAGTCAACATAATTCGACGAATGTTGTTGTTAGGTGTGTCTGTCTATTTATGCGCGCATAAAAAGGAGATTTTTGAAATTAGTTTTATGCACAAAAGCCATAGAAAAATCGCTATTGATTAAAATAGATAATAAAACAATTTTGAATTTAAAATTCTTAAAGTATACACACACAACGACAAAAAAAATCAAAGATTTCGAAAAATTTCAAAAATTGAATCAACTCACGAATTTCATGTGAAAAAAACGTGTTAATTAAAATCATCTGTTTTTTATTAAAAATATTCTGAAGCTGCATTTATAATTTTCAAAAATTCAAATTAACATGATGATCGCTTGTTATGGATAAGAATAAACTTTAAAAAATAATGCAAAATTTTACATTTCATTGACTTTGAAAAGGGCTTATTAAAGTAGTTATAATAAACTAACAAAATTTTAGATAATTCAGCGAAAAAATCTCTTAAGACCATCCGTAAAATAGCAAATAAAAACAAATTTTCGATCATTTTTACTCTATAAAAAAGTTACAAAGAGGAAATAATGATTAGAAAAAAGTTTTGACATGATTAGAGAAATTATTTAATATGATTAAATAAAATTATTTAATATGATTAGATAAAAGTTGAAAATTAAAAAAAATTACACGAAAGTAAGTTTGAGCATTATGAAAAAAGTATAATAATATGATTGAAAGATAGAAATTGGGAGCCTACTAATGAAATAAACGATAAAATGACCGAATATAGATCACTAGCTATTGTATTAAATTGGATTAAGTTTAGATCAGCTTTGGCAGCTTGAAAAGTATTTTCAATTTATCCTTTGTTATTTTGATCATCATGCTCTATATTCTGCTTATATCTCGTTATATCTGTATATTCTCCTTACATCGATGCGATGGTGAATAGAATGAATTTTGATCGAGAAAAAGACGGTTCCTCTTATTTTTGTGAATGTGCATAAGTATGAAATATTTTACGATCATAGAGAAAGAAATGGAGAGTAAAGATAGAAAAGAAATGCCGCTAGCGAAAATAGAGAAGTACAAAAAAAATTTAAAAACAAATGATCGAAATGTGTACAAAGCGAGAGAGAGTTAGAAATTCGTAAGAGATATTTGTTTTAATGAGACTTCTCTCTCGCTGAGAAAATGGATTCACCGTAATCTGGTCGAAGAGAATAAGCAGGGAGAGAGTGTTTGAGTGGGAGAGAGCGTGGAGAAATCTGTTTGTAAAAAGACAGAGAATAATTCGTAATATAATGGAATGAGAAAAATATTGGATGTAAAATGTGCGATAAAAGTTGCTTTCAGATTCGAAGTTCAAAATACGAGAAACGCGCGCGCACACACACACACACACATAGAGAGAAAGAGGCTTTTTAAGAGAATTTAGTTGTCAGCGACAACATAGAAAATGCGAAGAATGCTAAAAGGTGAACGAAATTTAGTTTTAAAAAAAATCTACATTTTTTTAAATGTCACATTCATTTTAAATTCACGTCTTGTAAAATAAATATATTGAATGCGAAAAAAAGAGAGAAAAGTGAAAAGATAAAGAAAAGAGCGTATTTTGCCTATGCGAATGCGAGAGCACTGTTTCTTCGAGAATCAGTTTAAATTTTCAATATTCGAGCGAGAGAAAAACAAGAAACAAGATGAAACTAGACATTTTCATTGAATAAAATCTGAATCTTAGTTATTTGAAATGCAAACCTTTTGTGAATGTAAACACAGAGGAAAAAGCACAAAGAAACGCTAAATTCGAGAGAATTGTAAAGGAGTTTTGCTTATTATTTGTGAGCAAAATTCGAAAATAAATAAGAATTTAAATGAGAAAACAAAACAAACAACGAAAGCAGCAGCGAAATATGAACATGAATTATGACGAAACTATGTTGAAAATGTCAAAATTTTTCACATTTTATTAAATAGAGCTCATGATCGATTCGATTTAAGCGTAGCGATTAAATGCACTAGTTTTTCATGCTTGTAATAATCACAAAATTTGATCAACTTTGCGATCGCAAGCATTGAAATGTTTTCAAAATGAAAGCCAGAAACACGATGGTAAGTACAAATTTAAAGTCAAATGACACGAATATTGAGAAAAAACTCGAAAAGAAGAATAAGAAAACGATGAAAGCATTTCGATGCAATAGGAACATTAAAAATGATGTGTGTATGTAGTTTTGCGCCAAAATTTATTCATTTGCGAAACGTTTGAGATCCAAAATTAAAGTAAATTTAGAATTTTTACATTTCAAATTTCTATACGTTGCACAAGATAAGTTTATTCGATTTAAATTTTTGATCAATTGTCAAGAAGTTCTTTGGAGCTCACTTCCGATTTAGTTTCTTCTCGACGCTAAGTTTGAATCAAAAACATAAAAATTTTTCTTAAGTTCTTACAATGCGGTTATTTAAAGAAATAATGGCGAAATTCCAGTTTTGTGCATAAAAAATGAATATTTAATTTGTGTGAAAAAATAATTAAATAAACTTACAATTCGCAACAATTTTTATCGTTATTTTTTGAAGTGTTAAATATAAAAGAAAAATTTGTCAACCGCACAAGAAACGTTTTCAAAAATTAGGTGAAATAAATTAAAAAGTCAATGAACGGGATGTAAAAATAACAGCGACAGTATCGAAGAAGAAAAAATGCTCGCAAAGAAAGAAAAAACGAGAATATTTAGCTTTTGAAAAGAATTGTTTATTTACATTTAATTCGTTGATGAAAATTTTCAATAATTGACTTCCATTTCTCAAATCATTTGTATGGTGTCGTAATTCTATTAGTTTCATCTTTTTATTAAGTTTAACGCTCGCAAACGAGAGAAATGTAAAGAGGGTTCGAGCTAAAATACGAATCGTAGGCTTGTGAGTTAAACAAATTCTAAAATATGTCTTCTTTTATAATACATCAGTAGATTTAAAGCGATTGCAAATTTAATGTCTATGTAATGCAAGATAAATTATATAAAAGCGTTCTTCTTCTCTTCGCGAACTTTGACATTCATTAAATTTTAAAAGCTTTCGCAAATAGTTAAAAATTTTTACCGTTTCAATTCAAAAGATTAAGCAAAAAAAGAAAAAGAAATTTGTCTTAAGCAGAAGTTATACTCTCTTCATGTTTTTCTCTCTCTCCCTATCTTTTCAAAATAAAATATAATAACGAGCTTATTAAGCAAGCGAATCAAAAAGAGGAAAATTTCCTTCTTTTTCAAAGTTTGTCCATTAATTAAATTAATTGAGGAGCTTTTAAAATGAGAGTTTGGGTCAAAAAATTTTATCTACAATCAACTTGGGCTTTTAAAAACTTCGTTACTGCTACTTTCTATTAGCAAATAAAGAAACAGGAAGAGCTTCATAATTCAATTGCGACATTTTACGAAACTTTTCGAGATTTGGTCGCGAGCATTTTTGATTAAAAAACATTGTCTATGTATGAGAGATTGGAAATAGGAGTGGAGTACACACAAAGTAAACATGTAATCTATTTAGGTCAGCTTTTTTCAGTGGCATTAAAAATCGATCTCGTAAAATTGAAATTCGCTTTTTGAAAACGTCAATCGTTAGCGAGAGATAAAAGCTTATTGCTTACGCAAAAGATTTTAAAGACATCTTCGGATCAATCGCATAACTCGTGATCAACATAAAATGGACTTATCAAGAATTTAAATAAATCTGTTGTTCAAGCAGATTTTTATAACGAATGCGTTCGTAGTAAACAATTTTTGAAAGTCGTACTATAGAGAATTTGGTTTGCAAACGAATGTCTAAACTATACGAGCGTTTCGATTAAAAATGACCCACTACGTGAAAAAAGTGAGTTTTATTACCATATTCAGAATTTTCAAAAATATTTTGGGAAAAGCACATATGTGCTTTATATAAATAAAGCAGCGCTGTTTTCTGGAAGTGAATCATAAATTTTTCTGGTTTCATTTTTCAATCAATAAAATTTAAAAATACTAAAATAGAAAATTTATTTGCTTTGTTCTCGGCAAATTTCAATAACAAACTGCCACTTCGAAACATGAATATGATGAAATAACCTCGTAAAAAGCTTCTATTTTTGAATTATTTTTCTTATTTTCATTCCATTTAATAATCTCTAGAATAAAATTGCTTCGCTTGTAAATACGCCTATATGAATATATTTATTAAACCGATATCAAAACTTTGCCAATTTAAGAGCTAGAAAGCAGAATTTTTTCACGATTTTCAAATTATAAAGATTTAAAGGGCTATTGTGAATATTTATGTATTCGTAAAAATACTAACGGAAAATATAAATTAGAAGTGATAGATGGAAGCAAAAATTTGTAAATGGCATGAAATGAATCGACTTAATAGCTAAATTTTCTTATTTATGAAGTTATTATTACCACTTCTTTTTAAGTAAACTCATGAAATAATTTGAAAAGAAAATAATTTTTTAGACAAATGTAAAGAACATTAAAATAAGTAAAATGTTAATTTTAAGTAGAGAATTTAGCGTAAGACAATAATGTCTTAGAAGTTCTAATTTCGTATGAAAATTTAGTTAAAATATTCGCCACGAAAATGTATTCAGCAAAGTATCGTGTCGGTTTTATGTGGAGTGAATTATGCGAGACTCGGTCTTCGAACTGTGACGGTCGCTCAATCGCAAACGATCGTTAGGGACAGTGTAATAACGAGCGTGCATATTGATTTTTATGTACACTTTCTCTCTCTCTCGCATTCGCATTCTCTCGCATTGCGTTGGAAATACGGTGAGAATCGGAGCAGTGCAGTGAAAGCAACGAAAAGAAGCCGAAAAGCGAAAAGAGCGAATGGAGTGAGAAAGTGAGAAGAGAGGAGAAGCTCCCTGTTTTCGCAGCGAAGCATTCCCGCTGTCGCAATAACAACACGTCGGTGTGTATGTGTGTGTGTGTGCGGAGTTTTTGCACCACCATCGCATAAAAATACATAAATAATACTACAATGGCATCGCTATGTGCGCAGGTAACGCGTAGTGGTTATGTAGAAACTTTTTTGTCTTCTGCGCTCGATTTTCGTTTCACTGTCTCAACGGTATTCGCGTTCATTATCGAGAGACAGTAGGCTCAGAAAATGAAGATATTTATGCAAAGAATACATAAAAGTGTGTGTGGTGTGTGCGAGTGATCGATACGAAAATAATGTTTTGCACACTTTAACAGAATAATGAGATGAAGCGAGCCGACGCTATTCACTTCCTTGTTAAACTCTAGTGCAATATTTACTTTAGTTTTTGAAGTTTATTATCGCAAAAGACAAAATATGTTGGCCTGAAGATTAAAAATAAAGAAGAATATGTCCAAAAATTCTTGTTACAACATAGTATCTAAATCGCTGGCTGTGTGTGCACAATATCATCTTTTATCCATTTGCTGCTGTGTGCTGCTTTTCTTATTCCCAATCGAATAACAGTGCTTCATTCACAATGCACACACACATCGATGTTGAGGGAGCAGGCAAAAAGCGACAAAACACGAGGCGAATATAGAGCGAATGAGTATGAGAAAAAAAGCGAACTTCTTTTGAAAGATCTTTTGAAAGAATATTGATCAAGAAATCATATTTTTGAAACGCTCTTTTCAATGAAATGATTATGCTTATAAATTTTGAGAATTTTTTTTTTGATAATAACGACAATAATAATAAAAATTAAATAATAAAAAGCGGATCAATTCAAAACTCATTTTTCATTTATCACTTCACTTCATTTTCACAAATGCTCAAAGTACTCAAATTCGTGTGTGCGTGTGCACTTTTCTTTTCATTCGCTTTTGTTGATATATTTTTATTTATTAAAGAACATCAATCAAATTAAATTAAAATTGAATTAATACAAATAAATGAAAATTAAATTAAGAATTGAAAATGCGCTCATCTACATTATTCAAAGTATGTAAGCGCAATTCTCGTCGAAAGCAAATAAAAATTTAAAATTCATTCATTTTAGAATGCAATTTAATTAAATTCAATTTCAATTTGTGAGCGAAAAAAGTCAAATAAAACAGAAAGAGACGAAGAATTCAATTAAACGACAATTTTCACAGTTCGAAGAGAGAGAGAGAAAGAGCGAGAAAAATTGTGTACTTGTTATTTTTGATTTTATATATAATATTTCGTAATACATATAATAGTAACAAAACGCTTTGTGATCAATAAAATAGCAATAAATATGAAACTATATCGTGACCGAAGTAAATTTTGTATTTCCGTGTTGTGATTACGTTTACTATTTTAAGCACGATCAGCAAGGACTTAATAGAGGCAACGATCTTTTTTCTCTTCTTCTACTTCTTTCACTTCTATCGATAAAATGTATAGAAATAGTTCAATATATTACAAATACATAAAATTGACTTTCGATCGCTATTTTCTTCAAACTTTTACACATTTTAACTTCACGAAGCAAACTTTAAGTGTGATTATGTGTGTATTTTTGATGATCATTAAACTCAATACACACACTATTCACAATATAAAATGAATGTATCCATCATTATAATCTATACTTTAGCTTTTCTCTAGCAAACAAACTTAATTAACACTGTTAATTATAAAATGTCACACAAATGCACGCAGTTACAAAAGTTTTATGCTATGAAATGAGAGCAGAATAAGTGAAAGAGAAAAATTCTATATACGATCGAGATTTAAAAATTATTTTTCACTCGATTCATTAGGAAAGGAGAGAGAAGACAAAAATGCAGTTTCAGATTCCAATTATATCAAAATGCTTACGTCGCTACTAATGCGACTACGATCGAAATTCTTTTTTTTATAATTATAGTACAGAGAGAGAGAGAGAGAGAGTGAAATTTATTTGCTGAGCTAAAAAGAAGGAATGTTAACTAAGTGAACATAATAATAATTTCATTTCACCACTATTGTCTAGTATATAATATTATCGATCTTAAGGAAAAAGAAATTTTTCGCTCACAATAGTCCAACTTGAAAGAACGTGAAAAGAAAATTTTTTTTTTTTGAAACATTTGAAGTGAAAAAACAAGCAATTAAATATAAGAATAAGAAAATAGCTTTTTAAGATAGAGAGAAAAGAAATAAACGCAAAAATAAAAATGCAATAAGCGTGTTACAATAGAAAAGTGCCAAAAATTGCTGTCATATTTTCGGAAGAAGAAGAAGAAGCAGAAACACATAAAGTGCCTTCTCTTCACACACATATGTCTGTCGATAGATATGCGATCAAAAAAAAGAGAGAGAAAAGAAAACACAGTTACTATTCTCTTTTTGTTCCACTTCGAGTATTTCATTTTCACCGTACGCTCCTACTTCTGCTGCCGCTAAAACAACTACTATTCACTAGTTCATTGCATACGAATATATAGAGAGAATGCTTTTCAAATAAATTCAATTTTGATTGCTTTGAAAAAATAGATTTTCTCGTTTCAAACGTTTTTCGAGTGAATCTAGAAACATGGAAAATATACAATTAGTGTGAATGAAAAATGTTTTAGAAATTTAATAAGTAAAGCAAATATAATAGTTTTCGGTTGGTGTATATAAAAGTAAATAGTAGGAAAAAACGTGATTGATGTATAAACGAGTGCAATACAGTTGTGCTACTATTTTTCGAGCAAAATATGCGCTTAACATTTACCAATATCTATTCCACTTCAAAAATGTTCACATATTTTCATATACTCGCTTTACTTTAGCTCATAAATTACAGCTCATCCACTTTGATGTTTAAAGTTTTGTGAAAATCATTTTGAACCTGACCTCTCGCTTCATTCATTTAATGCATTTCACATACATATTATGTATCCGCTTTTCACAAAGAGCACATTAATTATTACTCACTTTACTTTGCTTATTAGTTTTTAAAAAATTTCTAGTGCACTTTGTTGGTTAAAATGAAGCTTCAATGCCTAGCATATATATGTATCAGAAGGTTTTATTCAATTATTCTTTTGAAAACGAAAGCTTTTAACGATGTTCAAAGCTCAGTGAGAGAAATGACATCGCTTTTAGAAAATTTTTGAAATTCAAGCAAAAAGAGAGATTAGATGGAGTCAAAAATTGATCATATGGTAAAACGGTCGATTGGAATGCGCAGTATCGTGTCTTGTTCGGTTTCTCCGTTGGTTGGTTTTTATTTAATCAGATTAAAAGGAGAAAAGTATAATAAATTTGCCGATAGGCAGACTAAAACGATCGATAAAACATTTTTTCGTTAGAGGTGTATTTAAATGTTCGCTTAATCTTAATCTGGAATGGGCAATTTCTTTCTTTCTTTTTTGACAAGTAAATTTCAAAAAGTTAACGAATCGAAACATTTCTTGCTTTTAATGCTTGCTTTATATGCTTGCGATACCGAACAAGACGATCTAAACTACAATGGTATGTATGCGATTATTTTGTAATTGTGAAAAATTGTCGCGAACTGTTGATTTGCAATGCAAATGTTACGCATCTTTTGAAAGTAAACTAAAATAAATTTTAAATTTGGACTCGTTTGCCAAAATGGTTACACTTTGTCGGCTTTAGTGACGGATAATATTCAAAGTGATTTTCTTAAAAGCCAGTAAAAAACTCTAAAATAAAGTTGGCGTTATGTTATTCAAAAACAGGCAAAATTGCAAGTGAGCATGGAAAGAAGATTGCATAATTAATGAAGGCAAATTTTTGCGCGCAAAACGGCTATTAAATTTTTGGCGATTAGATCATTTTCGCGAAAAGTAATTAGCGAGAAAACCGCTCTCTAAATATTATGTGGTTCAAAAACAATTTTCGCTCATCAAATGAACAAGAAGAAGCATAAGCACTAAAACATTACTTTCGCATTTTACTACACCGATGATGAGTGTATATTTAGATTTTCACTTCACTATAGCTTTTACTAATATTATCCATATATCATATCAGCTTTCGGTTTCACTCTCATTCTACTCACACGCAAATATATCTTAATTTAATTTCGATTTCTATGCTAATAATAGGTGAACACTTTCTCATTTTGTTTATTATTAAGAAGCAAGTAAAAATCAATGAATATGGAATAAAATTAATAAATATACACCGGAAGAAAAAGATTCAAATTCGACATGAATTATGCATTCGAGCTTTTCACATAATATGCACCGTAGAATAAAAAAGTTCATTTCGATTTGGAACAAGAAAAAGTGAGGCAAAGCGCACTGCCAGCATTAGGATTGCCAAAAATCTTTTTTTCTCGTCTTAGTTTCGAGCAAAAGCGCGTTTCAAGGAAAGAGAAAAACTAGAAAGTCTAATTTTTGTAAAGATAGTCGAGCTTAAAATCGGTCGAGAGTTGATGCAGAATTCCGAAATGAACATTTGCAATGGATATAAAAGCGTTAAGTACCTCAATGTAAATAAATCTTGAAGATCGCATGAAAAATGATGAATAAATTGAAATCGAAATCCAAAGCCGGTAAATAAACAATTACCAGCGAGTGACACAAGTGTTGTTATAGTTCGCTCTTAAAGCAAATTAAATTTTGCACTTCGCACACGAAGAGAAAAGAGAGAAATGGTCGCTTGAAATAGCGCGACGGCGAATTACTCGAATTATATTTTCGGTCAGAGCAAAAAGCATGCCAATGTCGCCACACACTCTCTTTATTCACTTCAGATATCTGCAAACATTTAAAGCAGCCCAGCAATGATGAACTTACGTAACACAAACGTGTACAAATTACATTGCCAGCCATTGGCCAACAAACAGAAAAAGTGTGCGCGATGTGATAAAATAATTGGGAACGAGAAAGAGAGAGCGTGTGTGTGTGTGAGAGAGAGAGAGAGAGAAAAAGTAAAGTGACAATGACCTCAATATATGAAATTAGTTGAAAACGATCGCAACTATTTATCACTTATTGCGTCCGAAATGATTTCGATGCTTGCATTGAATACTTTTCTCACTCACTCTCTTTTGAGCATTAAATAGCGCAAAGAATGAGATAGAAAGAAAAATATTGAAATGGAATCAATATGAAGCATTCAACGATGTATATAAAGCGTAAAAGTTGTAAATATCGCTTTGCTTTTTTTTCTTTTTTCATTGAGAGTCGAAGAAAAAACTGATGATTTATCCAAAAGAATGCGAAAATCTAAATCTGCTTTACTCCTGCTACTACTACTTTCACTCTCTTTCGCCTTTCCCCTTCTTTTTTCCGACTCTTGATATGATTATTGCAAGCAGGCTTATTTCTAGCTGAAATCAGATTACTTCTTTATAGAACACATTTATAATTTGCTATCGATTGTATATATATTAAATGACGAAAAAAGGAGTGTTTAGATGAATTTGAGGAAGAATAGCGCCATTCGCAATTTATTATCATAATCATTATTTGAGAATACATTTGGAGCACTTTTTCTTTCGAATATGAGAAATTAAGTGAACAAATAATCGCTATTCGTGAACTCGATGATGAATGTGGGTCCGTTTTCTTGAATGGTGCACTAAAACTAACATTTATCTGAGAAAGTTTACTCATTTTGCTTTAACTTTGATGAATTGAAGTAAATATTGAACAATGAGATATCGCGTTAATACAGGGTGATTGTTTAGAACTTCCAAAGTTTAAGAGCTAATGATTTACAAAGTTTTAATAATAAAAATTAACATGTGTTAATAAAGCACATGTTCTATAGATTGTTCAGAGAAGATATTTTGAAAATATCCCCACCCATTATTGAGTTATGCAATTATCCGTTTTTTATTATTTTTGGCATCTTTTCCTATTATAATTGTGGAAATTTATGAAATTTCGAGAGATTTCGTGTGCTGAAGCTCTTTTATAAGTTAAAGGATTGTCAGACAGCTCTTTAAAGCTAAAAAACACAGAAAGAAAGGGTCTTTCGACATCAAATCCGGAGTGCGGTGAGTCCAATCAACATTCTGACTCATTCAGCTGACCTTTGACCAAGTTTAAAAAAAAAATTCTTCAAACATTATTTATTATCAATAGTACCAAATGTTACTGAAAAAAGGCGCTTGTTGCACCCGTTGCATTTGACCGATTTCGTTAAAATTTTAAAAATGCCGCAATGCGGTTATCGTGTCCGTGAAGTAAACGTGAAATTAATTCATTTCAAAGATATCGCGTACCTTACTACTAGCTTCATAAGAAGCAAGGGTACCTTAATGTTATCAGTTGGTTTCGCCGGTTTATTACTAGATCAGTGCGGGTGATTGAGCGGTTGAATACCCGACAGGTGAAATAACGCCTCTTTAGTGAAAATCTTTTATAGCCTATGTTTCTGCTTAGATATAATAAAGATATCAATTATAATGTTTTTCCTTCGGACAGAGATTGACCGAAATGGCTTCTGAGCGGGAATCAGCGCGTTTTCGGTATAGTGATTGTTAAGGTTTCTTACTGCTTGGAGCGTTTCCGTATTGATTTTTTCGTGCGTTTAAAAAGCTTGCCTTAATACAGTGCGTGCCAAAAGTTTGGAGCCGCATTTTTACATTAAGTCAGCTTGAACGCTGACAAAAGTTTGGAGCCGCCGTGATTTTTTATGAATTATCGACTATTTTTGATTTAAATGTAAAGAAAACTAATTGGAATTCTTAATTAAAATCAGATCCCTTTACATTTAAATCAAAAATAGCCGCGAATTCATTAAAGATGGGCAGCAATAAAGAATTATCGAGTGAAGAACGTGCCCAAATTGATATTCTCCGTCGCGTGCACCCAGAGTGGTCCGGTGCGAAGATCGCCAAGACTGTCCATCGCTCTAAGGCTTGCGTAAACAAATACCTTCGAGATCCGGAGAATCATGGAAGAAGACCCCGCACCGGACGCCCAAAAGTGACAAACTCACGACAAGACCGCCAAATAGCCCGGTTTGCCAGTAAGAAGAAACTTCATCCGAGGCAGATTTTGGCATCTCTGCCACTTAATTGCAGTCTTCGAACTGTAAACCGG
>NCKU01004209.1:0-12847 GCA_003675995.1 Dinothrombium tinctorium | reverse complement strand
GATCCGATTTTTTAGAAAGACAAAGCTATTAAATTCTTGCAGAAATTCGGAGCTAAAATTAGCGGAAGTTAAGTCGGGATCCATTAATCAGTTAGCTTTTTAATTTTATTATTTTAAAAATATTTAAAAGAGTTGTTCCCACACAATACATCACTTATTATCAGGCATCAAATTTAAGCATCTTGAGAGTAAATTTGTAATTTGACGACTTCACACATTAATCTTTCGTGTAGTTTTATACCGAGAGCTCTTTAAGCAATTTTGAAGTTTCATTTATCTTCTAGTATCATTTCCCTGAATGTTCATTTCATCAATGAGCTCATTTATATCTTAAGTGTGCAAATGATTAAATTTCATAATTATTTTTTCACGCTTTTCAAATATTTTTGTTTCACACAATTGATGCGGTCTAAACAAAGATACTTGTTTCACTAAAAAGTGATGGTAAAACAATGCAGCAAAATGTGAAAATGTTTTTTGCAGCAAGCGAAAGATTGTTCAAATCAAAGCGAGAGATGAGAGTGTTTTTGAAAGAAATGAAACCCTTTCTGTCGAATGAAATTATGGGTAAAAATTTTTACAAATTTAAACCGATAATCAGCTGAAAACTCAACTTCTTTAACCGAAAAATCTGATCACTGGGTTAAAATTTTAAAAATTTTTAAGCAAAAACCAACTGAAAATTCAACTTTTTGTCTAAAAAATATGAACAATAATCATTTCATAAGCATTTCACGTGCGAATATGGTCGTCTTTCGATAAAAATAAAAATTCACATTTCGACAAACTTTCATCACAGATTATAATTTTAACTCAAAATCCGAATTGTTACAATGCTTAAACGAAAATCTCAACAATGAAACACATGTTTTTACTCCATAAAAAACTGAGAATTGGTTTTTCAATTTTTGCGCTTTTTTTCTCAAAACTGTAAATTTTCGTTTCTAGTTGTCAATCAAACACTTATCCGTAAAAAATTGTTTATTCCAGGGAAAGTGTTATTTCGGTACTCAGACGCTATTAAAAATTAATTTAAAAAATGTTAACATTTCTTTTTGAACAGCCAATATTTTTCCTTAAGTTAGCATGAAAAAGAAATTTTAAAAAAGATTTTTACACTGTTTCTTCAATCGACAATTATCTTTCTAGTACAAATGGTCCCTTAAAGAATGAATCAACTACTATTTTTTCTACTTTGTTTTAAAGCGGAAAATATATTAAAACAGATAATCAACAGAAAATTAAAATCGATTCAATTAAAACAATAGACAATATCAAATTTTTATATGATTTAAAATGCAAATCTATTCAAAAACTACTGATTGAGATTATTAGATTATTTCAAGTATTCGTTTGAAGTTTTAATTTTGGCTTCATTATCAAAATTCTAATTTAATTAAACTGCAAAGAAAGTTTTAGCTTTTTGAATGTTGTTTCAAACGGTTTCTAAGTTTAGTTTAAATTCGAGATCGTTTTAAAAAGCCAAGCTAATTGTTATATTTCAACCTTTGCTTTTTTATTTGAATTCGTGTCATTCTTATTTATTTTAAATGATAATCAATTTGGTTATTGCTTTTTACGAGTTTAAAAGATTATGTTTACTTGTCAGTTTGGCGATATTTTTACTCCACAATGTTTGCAAATAACTTTTTTCTCTCTCAATTACAAAATCTCAGACAATAGATTTTGCCTTTGCTTTAGTGTGTTTCGTTCGATAGCCGTGAACAACTTTATCGCTTTGTGTGCCAAAATGCATTAGGCGAAGCTTCGAAAAATACATTGATGAGATAATTCTTCTCATATGATACCGTATAATACTTTCCATGTATATATACTGCTGTGAATGTGAATTATTCTCAATTTTTAGTTTCACCATTTAAAAATATAATTAATATTCATACAGAATTCAATGATTATTTTAAAATTCAAATCAGATTCTGGACAAACGTTAGTGAAAGTGATGTGAAAATTTTTCAGAAAAGCAGTTTAACTCTCACTTTTTACACATTGCAAAAGTCGCTTTAATTGAATGAGATTAGTTAACTTTAGGGGAAAAAAGTGAAGTGAAGTGATCAGGTCAAAAGTTGGACTTTTTTGAGATTTACTTTAACTAATTTATGCAAATTCATGAAAATCGCATTTATTTTTAAAAAAATCTCTGGGTTTTAATCTTTTCATTAAAGCAATTTGTTTTCTACTCTGTCAAAATATTTTGATTAAACATAATGTTACAAAAACATTTTCGTTTCCGATTTAAATGTTTTCAGATTACGAAAAATCTCTATTCTTTAATTAAACACAACATTTATCGTTTATAATTTGGAAAGTTGTAAAGTGGCGCAAAAATAATTGCGAATACAGGGAATGAATTAGCTATTAAAACAATAGATGTGAACTTATATTTGAAAAAGCCGCTGACTTCATTTTCCAATTTCATAATCTTTCCTTTTTGCCTTTCTTATATTTATGTAACATACTTCGTGAATTTTTATCGTTATTTTGTTAAATTTATGTGTTCAGTGATCTCACAATTTAGATTTTGAACGCAAATTTAAACTTTTTCTAATGCAGCAAAAAGTTTTGATTTCATTCCCAAAAAAATGTCAAATTCCGATTTTAACTAATGATTTTGGAGTTTCACAAGATTTTCAAACTTTTTCTTCAAATATCATTTCAATGTCAATGTTTTACCTTTTAAAAACGACTCCTTAAAAAATCGTTCAAATATTAATGTTTAAGAAAATTTAGAAAAAATTTGGATTTTCAAGCTTAAATTTAGTTTTAATAGAAAAAAGATAATTTTTAAAACAATAGAAACGCACTTATCACCTTATTTCAATTTTAATTTATTTTCAATAGAACAAATAATTTAAAGAAAGAAAAGCTTTAATCTGCTTTAAAAAATAAACATAAATTCTTTACAAAGTAAAACAAAAAATGTTTAATAAAAGCTTTCGTTCTGAGCAAATTATTTTTCACATAATTTAGTTTCAGCATGCTTAAGGCCATTTTGAGCACTTAAATTTCTGCCCTGTTCATTTCTTATAATGAGCTTTTATAAAATGCAGTTTTTTCATTCTAATGGTTAAAAAAAAATAAATAAATTAATTTAAATACCAATATGAATAAATTTTTAAGTCAGTTTGAGCAATTTAGATAGTTTCTACTTTGAAGCTCACCCAAAGAGGTAAGAATGTGTTGAATTGAATTTTTATAGCTGCTTAAAAGGAATAAAAAATCCGATAAAACGTATCGCCAAAGTTTCATTCCTAAAATTATAAAATCAATTTTGTAATATTAAGGATCAACGAAATTGTGTTTAAGAAAAATTTTATTTCAAATCATAAAATTATCAAACCGTAGGTTGTAACCTTAACACTTATCATAATCTTTAGCTGTGGGCGAAAACAATGCAATCGCATGAAGTCGTGTGAAGTGAAGTGAATTTCAATGAAGTTTATTAAAATGATGAGTACATTGAATGGCAATTCATTGACAAAAAATTAGTAATAAAAACAAAATTAGTCAATTATGAGAAATTGCTCGCGCATTTCATTCTTGAATTAGTTTTTGCATTGCTTTTGTGAGCGTCGCCAAATATTCTAAAATAATATCAATTTGCTTTTGCAAGCCATTAGTCGAATTAAGCAACGCCTCGATATCGTCGCCGGTCGTGTTCATTTCGCTTTTAATTCGATTCACTTCGGAATTAAGTCGCATTTGAGTGTGCACAAAATTTTCAACTAATCGTGTCACGTTCCCTTCCAATGCATTCACAACACGCTGTGTGATCTTAATTCTAGCCTCGGTCTCAGGAAAACATTTTTTCGATCGTTTTTGACAAAGCGTCGAGTGTTTTGCATTAAAATTGCTGTAACTCCATTTACCATCTTTGCGAATCACAAGCGCCTTGTCGATTTCAAGTGACCACTCTGCAAACGCGCTAAAAACGGTCTCTGATTTATCGGTCCAGAAAAAATCTCTCAGGAAAGTGCCGTTCGTTTCGCCGCCTAACCAAGACCAGCCCGAAGCTGCTGAAGCGCTTAGATTGCCGACAAACTTCGACTCTTCTTCCGAGTGTATGGCGACCATTGAACCTCCGAGTGATTTACAAAAAGCGTCGTTTGCGTCATAATCTCTTAAATGTTCTTCGAAGTAATAGCATTTATTTTTGAAGTATTTCCAATCGAGTGAACAGTGAGACTCACAACTTGAAACTAATCAATTTTGAAAAAGCAAGCAAACGAATAGAAATTATTTGCGTGATGAATAAGATTAATAATCATGTTTTAAATGAAATGTTTATTAAAAATTGAAATAAACTCTTACATCGAGCCAGATTTTCGGCTGTAAACAGACGTTGAAGCTTTAAAACGTTTGAAGATATATTCTTTGATGCAATAATCACTTTACTTACTGTGGCTTCGCTAAAATTAACTAGATTAGTTACTAGTATTATCGCTACAATGAATTTGTTCATTGTTCGAGATTCAAAAAATTTGAACGAAATACTATTAAACAGCCTGCAAACAAGACAAAAGTAATTATGAAATAAATTTATTTATAATTCAAAAATAATGTCAATTTGGTGAAAAATGTGCCTCGTTTCCTAAAAAATTTCAAAGGAAACAAAGGAGGAAGTTTTAAAAAGTAAATCATACTAGCTCTCTCTTTCTCTCTTTTTTAATCCGATCAAACCGTTTCGATTAATTCTTGTTTAGAAGATAAAAAACCTTTTATAATGATCGCTTTGGTAATAACATGCGCTGAGACTAAAAATGTTGTGTTTGTGTGGTGATTTCATTTGTATTTGCATTTTAACATTGTACTTATGATTATTGTTGTGATTATTTTACTCACGTATTTTCGAGTTTAAAAAAGAGAAAGAGAGTGAAATGAAATTTTGCTATTCTATAGAAGTGGTAGAAATCTCGCCCGAAGGCACTTACAAATTAGCATTTTGAATTGCCAATAAGATGAGGTAGTTAGTGTGGCTTAATAAAGTGACTGAAATAATGTGTGAAGTAATTTTTTTTTCTTTATTTTTTCACTTATCCTAACAGTAATTTCAAATGAAATATTTTTCGTTTTAAAAAATCAAATTTTTAAAATGAAATGATTGATTTTTATTATTATTCAAAATGAATTCATTTATAAAAAGCTTTACAAAAAATTTCGCACATAATTATTGAAGATTACAAAGGCTTAATTACCAAAACCAGACTAAAATGTATGGATTTAACTTAATTTTCGTGCATACAAAGTATGAGTATCACTCGAAGCCGGCAAGCTCTTGAAGCGTTTGCGAAAACCTGGACAAGTAAGAAACGATTATATCGATTTGCTTTTGCAATCCATAGCTAGATTCGTGCAGTGCTTCGATATTCTCTTCAGTCTCATTAAGCTTTGTATTAATATTAGAAACTTCAGATTTGATCGCTTTTTGATTCGAGCTGAAGTGCTTGAGAAGACGAGTTATGCCACCTTCGAGCGCACCGACAATAGTTTCGGTTTTTTTTATTCGCGCTACGTTTTCAGGCACACATTTAGTTAATGATCGTTGGCATAAAACAGGTCGAGTGTCCGGAAGCTCTGAAAAACTCCATTTACCATCCTGTCTAATGACGATGCCCTGGTTAGGCTCGATTTCGCTAGGTTCCCAATTGTAGAAATCTGCTGCTGAGCCGTCCAACCACTCGAATTCGGTCGAGCCATTGCCAGTTGTTTTACCACCTAAAAATGTCCAAGTACCGCCAGGAACTAAACCGGCGACGAAATCATTTTCTTCTTTTGAATGTATTATGGCCATTGTTGAATTGAGCGCCGCGCAATAGTCTTTGACCTCATCGAACGTTTTACCCGTTTCTTCAACTACAAAGCATTTGGTTTGAAATTTGCTCCAATTTTCAGGACATTGATCTTCACAGTCTAAAGCTATTGTAAAAACAAAATGAGACCCAGATTTTAGTTCCGTAATTTTCAATAATTGAAATCGGAAATTAAAAATTACGGCTTAATCAAAAATTTCGCGACGATTGCTCAAAGGGAAACGATCGAAATTTAACACTTACATTTCTTTCCGAATTTACCGAATCTCGGCTAAAAATTTTTGAATGAGAAATATTTTAAACTCTTTTCGAAAGCAAATAAAAGTACTCACAATCGCGGCGAATGCATTTCCTAAAATAAATAAAACAATCAAAGTATGTTTACTCTTCATCCTTAAGTATTTAACACTAGAAACTTTTACGAGTGAATTAAATAAGAGCGAGAGTAAAATAATCTCTTCGTGAAGAGTAAAGTTTTGGTTTGCTTCTTAGCTAGAGAGAAACTGTGAGTAAAAGTTTTACTTTCACGCGCTTTATAAATCGCTTCTAACAATTTCGAGTTTTTGAAATTTTAAAAGGAATTTCAGAAGACGACGTCGAAGCTAGAAGCTAGTACTCAATATGATGGTGGTGATGATGGAGAAAGAGGGCAATACACCGGCTAAATTTTAACAAATTACATTGAAATCGGATCCTGTTTACGGCCGCAGTATCGTAGAAAAAGGCGGAGATAAAAATTTTGGCGAAGAGCTTTCTCGCTCGCACTCTCACTGCTTCTTGCAATCTATTTTGGCGCCATTCATTTGCAAATTTATTGTGCCATTTATTAAACGTGTCCGCAAAACTTACGGGGATGCGTTCACTTGTTTTCTCATCCCATTTACCCCCTCTCCTCACATTTTTTTCAATTGATTACCGCACTTTTAATTTTAGATCCGAGTCTCAGTGGACGAGCGATGCCGGCAAATTAATGTTGCACAAATCGATGGGGAAGCTACTGCAAATTTCACTTGATAATTTAAAGGGAATAAAAACGCTTTGTGAGTTTTTCAAGTTAAATCCTTGCGCTGAGCGAAGCTAGTGAAAAACATACATTTTGCATCACATATAATTTTATACTCGCTTTAATCATCGCCGTAGTTTGTCACTTCGAGCGTCGAATTCAAGTACAAAGGAGGCAAAAAAACCATTCATATTTCTCCTCTTTCATCATTATTTCGTGTGTATTTGTGTTCGTGAAAAGAAAAATGATTCGTGGTGCAATATTAATGATTTCACCATTTATACCCGTCAGGCATTTATGTGCAAATTTTTTACTTTCGCCTTCTTTTTGAAATTACGTGAAAAAGCAAAAAAGGAGACAAAAAGCATTGTGTTCGTGAAGATTCTCTCTAGTTAAAGTAATTATTTTAAAATTTTCATTATCACGGATTAAATTAAACCATACCTAATTTCAATGTCTTACAAGTGTGCGCAAAACAGATGGTGAAACCAATTCTTAAATTCATCTAGCACGTCTATAAACAACAAACACACACACCTTAGTTCGAAAACGTGTTGCTATGTGTATTTTTATTTTGCAAATAATCGCGCCTACGTTTTCTTAAAAGCTTGCACAAAAGCATTCAATTATATTTTTCTTTTTGTTTCGTCGCTTTTACATATTTAATTCAAAAAGTTATTTTAAGTATTCATTGCACGCAAAGAATCTATGATGAATTCGTGTAAGTTTTTACACTTCAATACAACCATCACTTGATTTGTGAAGAAAAAATTAAGATCAACGTAACATTTTGTTAAGAAAAAAATGTTTGTTTCGTGCTTTGAATTTCATCCTAGTGCAGTGTGTTACGTGGTAATGATTTAGCTGCGCTGTGTTTTCTTTGCCTTTTTTTCAAATGAAAAAAGTCAAGAATAAAAAATTTAAATTACATATGAAAAATAAGTGGCGTTGCTGAATTTAGTCGTTACTATATATTATAATCAAATTTAAAAATCTAATTTAAATTTTATTTACAAATTTTACTCATCAAGTCGTGAAATCCTAAATTCTAGTTTCTCTTTCGCTTTAAATTAGATTTACAAACACACCATTTACAGAACATTTTCACTTGCATTTCTTTGCGAAGCGACTATTAATTCAACTAGCAGCAAAATGATATTCGCATATTTTAAAAAATAAATTTTCTTAGAAATTGATGCTGTCTTTTGATAAAGAAGTGATGATTAAATTCGACTAATAAAGTGTTGTAAATGAAGCCGACCATTATTTTCGATGAGTTTGAAGTTGCATGTCTGAAGCTCACTAGGTATCACTTGAAAACACTGGTTAATGTCTCAATCATTAACTCAATGAAAAAGAAAAATCAAGGTAAGACAACATAGTTCATTAACTAGTGAAAATAATTAAAACTCCATTTTCAAAAGTAAATGAACTGCTACGCAAAGTCGATCAATTGTTTTCTCGTATTTTCTTTCAGAAAATTAATCCTATACATGAGCGAAAGCTTAGCTGAATAATGTTGATCATGTTTGCCGTAGGTTATAAATATATGTTAAAACCAATTCAATTATTCGATTTTCACAAAAAGACATTTTCGACTTTACATTACATGTGTCGATCGTTTTGAAAATTCAAAAAATTTTGCCTCAAGCGTTTCGATTGTGCCGCACGTAATATTTATTATTTCTTTTGAAAATACTTTTACTGTTTATATAATGCGAATTTAGTACCAAACTGCAAAAATAAATGGCACACAACATTTTCTTAATTATAAGTTATTGTAAAATAGTAATAATTCATCGAAATATAGGTGAAATTTCACTGTCGAGTGAGGCGACACGAAAACACTCGAGACATTTTCCAAAGAAAGTAAGTTCAAATTTTCTTTGAAGTAAAGTTTGAAGTTTTCAGAAACACTTTCATATTGCTTTTTCAAAAAGTTAGAATAATTTATTTGTTCACAACAAGCAATTAACCTTTGAATAAAGCAAATTTTTGCTTTTACAACAAAGTGGTTATATTTCGAGCGTCTCTCCGCTCTTCATCAGATCGCACATGTATCTGACCGATGCCTTGTGTAAGACGTACTGAGAAGTAGTAAAAGGGGGGCTGGGTGAGACTAAGTTTCGACATGCAATGATTTCCATTACTCTAATGAAAAATAGATGTGAATATTTAAATTTCTGAACTTGTGATTTATTTATTTACAATTGGCATTTAAAGTTACTGGAGTGTCGGTCAGTCTTAAACTTTCGTTTACCACTTCAACCGTTTTTGTTTATGGTGTAGTGTTTGGTTACATGCCTAAAAATTTGCTTTATTCAAAGGTTGATTGCTTATTGTGAACAAATAAATTATTCTAAAGTTTGAAAAAATCGTCTTACATGAGAAGCGAGAACATTATGTGAAAATCGGTGAAAAATTAAAACTTTTAATCGCCATTGTGGTTGCTTGTGAACAAACGTAAGGTAAAATTGAATAAACTATTTTTTCGCTTTTTCAAATTCAAAATGCTTAATTTATTACGAGTCGCGAATGAAAGGAGCAAACTGGCTAGCCTTAGTGAACTGAATCGTGTCTTGGCAATAAGCGTCAATTAACTTTTGCTCTACCTGTTAACATTGTTTACATATTTTAAAGTTAATTTAAGTGTTCATAACTCGAAGACGTTTTTTGAAGCTGCAAAAACTAAGTTTGTTTCTAGCATAAGAGCGAAGACAAAAACGAAATGAATTGTGCAATTAAAATTGATGAACAGGGTCAAAAGTGAAAGTCGTTTGCCTTGCGTTGTCTACGAATTACGCTTCTGTGTGTCTGCACAGTGACCGAAGCGAAAAAAGTATAAAAAAGTTTACACTTCTTAAGCCTACCTCTTGACTTGTTTCAGCCATAAGCTTTTTTGCAGAAATACTCAAAGTCTAGTGACTCTTGTGTTTCTGCTCACTTGAAAGCAAAAGCCACCCTTTTTTGATGAGTGAATACGAGTAGGACCTCTCCTTTTGAAATCCAAACTGAAACACTTTTCACGTAAATTTATAAGATTTTCAAAACGGCGGCGAGTTTCTTTCAAAAAATTAATTTTCTAAAAGGCGAATGAAAAGGAAACTTTCGCTGCACTGGCCCTGGGCGAGAAAAATGAAGTTTTATGTTGCTTATGAGTAGCTGCTTCTTCTTCTGCTTCTTTTGCTCGTCTTCACTGTCTTTGCTTTTCAAGACAACATATAGTCAAGTACTTTACACAAGAATATATGATTGATGGCCAGTTCAAAACGTAGACGTCTAGCGTAGACTTGACAAGATCAATGTGAGTTGAAATATTACTTGTCTCTCTCCTGCTCTGGCTGTGCATAATATATCTACCTTGTTATAATCATCGCTTACCAAACGTAAACAAACATTTGTTCAAATATCATAAACATGTTTACGAAAAGCACAACAGTTTTACAAAAAGACTAACGAGTAAGGTGATTTGTTAGAATGTTTGTGCAAGAAGAAAGATGAAAATAATGAAAAAGCCTCAGCAAAAATTTTTCGCTTCATCTCATTTGACATAAGCTGAAAGTTAAAATATGTTTCCGAGGGCAAAAGAGTAAAAGAGTCAAATTTTTTTACTCTGAAATATGAAAAGTCATGATTATGCGAAAGCTTTAAAAAAAATATTAACGCATGAGAAATCTCAATTTATAAATTAATTTTAAATTAAGCTCTTAAAAATAAAGCGTGTAGACTAACTGTGCGTTTCGCTTTTTAAAAATTTATTTTCTTTGAGAAAAAAATGATCACTTTTTTCAATGGAAAGTAATTTATTTCCAAGTATCTGTGGCGTATAAAAAAGAAGAAATATTATGTATCAGTGTCTTAATAAGACACGATTTGCGGTGAGAAAAATTTAATTTAAATCTGAGAATCGTCTCAGAAGTGAGTACTTTTCTCCATCTCACTTATCTCAATTGACTAACTAATCGTTTCTATTTCACCTGTTTTAATTTGAATACGATTCATTTGAAATTGAAAGGCGTTTAAAAAAGATGTAAAAACGAGGAAAGTTGAACGATTTCGACGAATAAGTAAGAGAAACTAGTTAAACATCATTTTATTCCATGGTGTCTGTGATTATAGTTTATTTAGAAAGCATTTTCATCATTATCTCTTTGAGAACTCATAATCCTTTCTAATAAAATATAATCATTATTTAGATTTTCGCGTCATTTCGATGTTTTCGAGCGAAAATCAATTCATAAGACTTCGCAGATGTGCAATAAAAGTAAGATAAGATTCTGAGACAATTTTGAGGAGTGAATTTCCAAGAAAAATTTTGTAATAAAATAGTTTGATCATACCTAAATTGCTAAAACCAAATTAAAAAGTTTATTCGCGAGAGTCGAGTTTTTCATATTATCTTGATGAAACAATGTGTTGAAAGATTATACTAGTCGCTTATTTTCCTTCAAGAGTATTTTCGCCTGAGAAGAAAGTTGCGTAAAAGCTTAATGATCTCATTCACTTAAGATAAAAGGCTTTTTGCGCAAGAAAATAGAGATGAAAAGGAATTTTGAAGAAAAAATCTTTGAAATGTTTTCATGTTTAACAAAGACAGTAATCTTTGTTTGATGAAAAGGCACGGAAAATTGGTTGAATAATAGTATTTTCAAATTAACTTGTGTTTTGTTCAAGCTTTAAAAAATAATTTTGAAATGATAAAATAAGAAATTACGCCTCCGTCATTTACCTAATAGCCACTTTTTCGTAGGAAGTGACGTACAAAGCTAATATATTTTAATTTGGTTACATCGATCGCAAAAAATAAGATTGATAGCGTTCAGTTTTTACTTAGAAATGAGCAAATGATTTCAAAGCAGTAATTACGTAGTAGACAAAAACACTTTAAAGAAACTATTCACGAGTTTTTTTACAGTAGTCATGTTTTTAAATATTTGTCCCTGAATAAAAGCTGCTTTTCAAAATTCAAAGTTTTTTTCTCAAAAGGCAAATCCGCTTAGAGCAAATGCGATTCTTGCACAAATCGAGTGAAATTAACGAATAAACAAACAATGAAAAAAAGTTTTGAAAACTTTTTCGCCAACACATCTTTTTGAAAGCGAGAATCAAAATTATAAAATTTTGACACTTCAGGTGAACAAAATGAGAAATTTTTATTATTGATTTAAAGCTGCTTAAAAAAGAAATAATCGAAAAGAAAAATTAATGAAAAATTGAGAAAATGAAATTTTAGGAAAACGAACGCTCGCAGAGTGAGCGACCTCAATACGAGCGAAATGAGATGTCGCTGCCGTACGGAGCAATTTGATAAACAATCGAAAAATTGAACAAATTAACGAATGATTAGAGTGACGCTCGAATTGCGATCCACAGATTGAAGGCCACTCGATTGACGGTCGTCGAAAGACGAAAACAAAGCGGAAAATGTCTACACTTTTGAGAGGAGTGTTCATTGTGGGCGCGAAACGAACCGCATTCGGCGCGTTCGGCGGTAAACTGAAAGACACCACTTCGGTGCATTTGGGAGAAGCTGCGGCGAAAGCCGCATTACAGGCCGCGAACGTAACGCCCGATTTGGTCGACTCTGTGGTCGTCGGCAATGTCGGCCAAAGCTCGGCTATAAACGGACCTTACATTTCGCGGCATGTCGCGTTGCGTGCAGGCGTACCGAATCATGTTCCCTGCCTGACTGTTAATCGCCTGTGTGGTTCCGGGTTTCAAGCGATGGTCACTGGTGCACAGGACATTTGTTTGCGCGATTCGGAAATCGCTTTAACCGTCGGTAGCGAGAATATGAGTGAGGCACCGTTTTTAATTCGAGGCTCACGATTTGGTGTTAAATTTTCTCAAACGCCTCAGATTGAATGTTCTTTGTGGTCAACTCTAACCGACCATCACGTTAAAATGCCGATGGGTATTACAGCTGAAAATCTGGCTGAAAAATATAATATTACGCGCGAAGAGTGCGATAAGTTTGCATTACGATCGCAGCAAAATTGGAAAAAAGCGAATGACA
>NCKU01004208.1:0-12848 GCA_003675995.1 Dinothrombium tinctorium | reverse complement strand
AAGTCGTTCGCATTTACTTTTCTAGAGGTTTTTTTAAAGCACTTATTCGACGTAAAGTAGAGATTAAATTGTTTCACAAAAATAAACACGAATCTATGCGAGATATAATTGCATTAAAATTTGTAAAATTCAAATTCATTTATAAATCTAAAAATTTCTTTTACTCGACAACTTTTTAATTTTCAAAATTTTTGAAGTTTCGTTAGTTCTGCTTAATCCTTTAAAAGATAAAAAACATATTTTCAACATAAACTAAACCAATTTGCTTAACGAAAAAAAAAAGAAAAGATTTGCACTTACTTGAGTATTTTAATGAAATTTATTTTTATTTTTTCGCTTAAAGTGCTTAACTCACCAGTTTTCAAGAATAATAGAATAATGCAAATAAGTTTCAATAGAAAATTTAATTTATAATCGCGCATTTTACTCGGCAGCTAAATAAGTTCGAGAAAAATAAAATTCTTAAAATCTAAATTTTTAAAACTTCGATTTAAGTTTACAAAAATATTCATTTGTTCTTGTTGCTTTCTTTCTTTAATTAGCTGATTAAAAATTAAACAATTTTCAGTTATTTTCACAGCTTTACGCTCATCTATTTTTCACTCGAACAATTATACAAATCGCATTACTTTATTCAACGTTTCTGTTGCTTCTCTTAAAAGTCATAATCTTAAAGACTTCGTTTAACTTGGAAAGTAGAAGAAAATTTTAAATTCTCTTCATTTTAAATGACAACTTTTATTCAAAACAAATGAATTTGACTAGCGAAAAGGTAAAATTTTTTTGTTTTTAAATATCGATCGAATTTTAAGAAAATTATTTCAATAGAATTTTGTTTAAACAGCTTCGAGCGAAGCGATTGTTTTCTTTGAATTAAACTTTTTTTCCCTAGAAGCGAAATGATAACAATTTTCGATTTAAGTTTATAGTTAGAAGCTTTATGTTGTTTACATAAGAAACGAAAAAGAAAATTTAATCTTTCGCTTTTTATTCTCATTAGTTCGATCATACAAAAAAACAAAGTCCAAATTACTTAAATGAAACGCATAAATTAGTCAATTAAATCTAATCTTATTTTTGCTTTTGCATCAGCTTGATTAGAACTGTTCAGCCGAAAAAAAAACTTCATTTACAAAGTTCATTCGCAGCTAACGAACGCGCTTCGCCTTAACCGCGTTAATTATTCACTTCAACTTGCTTAATATACATTCGACTTCATTCATTTACTTATTCGCTTGAATTAGTTTAAGCTTCATTTTAAGTGAAGTTCTTACTAAATATATTCGAGACATGGTGAATTAATCGTGTCTATGCTGTTCTTTCTTTTTTTAATATTCGTGTGTAACGCAAATAGATGCTCACTTCTATCAACAGTATTCTGTAGTAGTAATAAAAAAATTCAAAAATTGAATGAATTTATTCATCTCGTTATCGACTTTTTTCCAAATTCGTTAAGCAATCTTCATATTCTTAGCTGATGGGTGTAAAAAAATAAACAATTTGCCCTTTCGTTAGAATTTAGAAAGTAAGAGCATTAAAAAATGTTTTTTATGTGTTTTCGTCTAAGGCTCAAATTAGAGCTTTTAATAAAATACAAATTAAACTCACGCACAAATCTCAAAATGCGATTGCTAAATAATAATTTGAAAATACAAAGAAAATTCTAAAAGCTTATTATTTCTTTGGTAATTCATAGTTTCGCAAGTTTATTCGCTTAAAAAAATGTGATTGATTGCTTTAAAATGTAAAAGTGAAATTTCTGATCGAAAGCAGTGATCGATCGATTTCTTTAGCCTCTATTTGGGTGATTAATTGCTTAATTGCTCATGCAATTTACTAATTACTAGACTCTTCTCAAATAAATGTCAACTACGAATTTGTTTAAAAATCATTTGAAACTATGAATCTTATTAAGTATTTCTAAAGAATTTAAATTTATTTTGTAAATTTAGTGACAACAACTTATGTAGATCTTCCCAAAAATTATTTTCCCTATGTTGAAAAAAATTCAAGTTATTTATAGCGGTGTAAAAATAATTTCAAAAACATGATCAAAAATCAAGTTTCACTAAGTTTACTTAAGAATTCAAATGATTGTGGTAATAAATGATCGCTATCATGAGAAAAAGTACAACGATTTATGCTTTAAAAATGAAAATTTTTTGCAAATAAAAATTCTTATCGTTTACTTGGTCTATAGTGAATAAAACCAGCTTGTGATCATAATTTAACAAAGCAATTTTTCATATTTAAACTTAATGAAAAGTGATTTTATGTTAGCTTTTTTTGCGAGTTTTATGGTTTATGAAACAAAGTTTCAAAAATTGCGTTAGAAGAGAGAAATTTTAAAAAATGAATTGTTTACGCTCAGTGAATAAATAAAATGCTTAAGCTACAAAAATGTAAATTCTTTTCACAATTTTTTTCTCAGTTTAAAAAGCTCAAATAATATCAAATATTTATTTATAAATTTTCTTTTATTTTTTTATGAATAAAATTCAAATTAAATTTTTTTTTTCTATTTATTTAGAATTTTCATATTACGCATCCTTAACGAAAACAATTTTTTTTAAATAAAGTCAGTTTTCCAAATAATTCAAATCGGAATTCATTTGCATCTTATATTAAATTTGCGCTTAAATCTTATTTAACTTTCTCAACTTCTTCAAACATTACTCAAAGTTCGCTGTTTGCTCACAAGTTTTCTGCGAGAAAATTCTGCTTTAAATCACAAATATGAAAGCGCTGCATAGAAACTAATTTTCTCTCGTTTTTGACACAAAAAGATTGCATCTGTTGCATCGATTGAGCAACTAAATTCATCCGGCAGCACAAATGATTTTGCCTTAATTGAAGCATAAAATCACTTGTCGCTTGCCGAGAAGAATTTCGTTCACCTATATGTCCAAAGATGAGCTGCATTCGTGACATTCTATGTAATCACTAGTGCAAATCGAGTGAAATAATCGTTGCCTAAGATTAGCGCAAAAATTCAGTCGACTTAACTGAAGTAAATGAGAATACGTTTAAGATGAGTCGAAAAGGCTAATTACATCAATTCGTTGCAGATTGCGTCTCGTGTGTTTGAAAATGATAATCGCACTTCGTTCACTTAAAAATTGCTCGCAAAAATTTTTTAACACTTAAAACGATAATTACTCAAGTAATTTAGTTTGAAATGTGATGACCGCTTTTAATCGCCTCAAAATTTTCAGCGTAGTTAGATAGCAAAAGTTTGATAGTAATTATCGTCTCACGAGTTAAATCTTTAAAATAAAAATTAATTGAAAAACTAGTAATTAAGCTAAGAATAATATAAAATGATAAATGAAGTGAAATAAAAAACTTTTTTTTGCTCACGAGGATATAAATTTTTCATACAAATTGTTTAATATGTCAATTCAAAAAATTGATGTCCTTTCCTAGGCAACAAAGCTTTACTCAACTTATTTTGTATTCAAATACAATGCGATGAATTTTGTTTTTTAAATGCTCATGGCAAATACTTTGAACAATTTTTATCGAGTTTGATACATTAAGAACCATTTTAACCAAATTTATTTGGAATATAATACCAAAAAGCTTTAAAACAGTTAAAAACGTGATTTATTTAACTAATATTCGCTAAAATTTCAATTCATTTTACAATTGAAAAAGTTTTTTATTCGAATAAAAGCGAATAAGATAAAAAAATTATCTAACATAGTAAAAACAAATTTCATCAAATGTATGTAGCTGAATGAAACTTTGCATTTGCTGCTTATGAGACGGGATTAATTTTTGATTTAATACGAACAGCTCTTGTACAAAGTTTGATTGAACTTCAGCGAAAGCTTCCTCGTCGGTGAACTCGAATGAATTTATTATTAAAAGGCTCATAGCAAATTTTTCGAAATATTGTTTCATAAACTCCATTCATATTAAATTTATTCAATTTGACTAAATTTTGCACACATTTTCTCTCTCTTATTAAAAACGAATTGACGTATGTGTACCAAGTATTGTCTTAGTAAATGAATTCAAGCAAGTAAAACACTCTGAAATCAATCGAAATAATTAGAAAAAGTCAGATTTTGAGCTCTAATTTATTTTCTATTGATTCGCGATAATCGCGATAATTCCTTAGTTTACGAGATAATTCGTAAAACACTTGCACTCGTAATCCAGGAAAAGTTATTTTCGTTTGAAATTTTACTTTGTTAGTATATAGAGGACTTTGTGAAAACAAGACAAAAGATTGAACGAAGTAAATTGAAACAGCAGTTCACGTGAAAACTTTTTTTAATTTTTAATCATTTGCTTTTCTTTGGCTGTTACGCTTTCTTCTTATTTTTTACGAAAAGAAAAAACAACAAAAAGTAAAATCGAAATTCAAGAACGGAACAGAACGCCTACGACGAGATGAACATAACAATCGTTAAATTTAGTTTACGAGCGACTTCGAAAAATTCCAACTTCTACATGAAATTTGAGCTCTTGAGGCAAAGCGAAAACGAGCGATCAATTTTGTTTTCAAATAACTTTCTCATTGTAATTATCGCAGCTAAAATCAACGTTTGAAATGACATTATTCGATTAAACAAGAGAATCTAGTGAATAAATTTGATTATCATTGAATAATGATGAGAGTTGGTGTAGCTTACATTTAGCTTTTATTCGTCGATTTTTCTCTTTCAAATAAAATTCGCTTTTAACACAATTTTCTGGTAAATTGACTTTCAATCTTTGCAATGTTTGTTTTCAGAATGATCTCTTCGAACGAATTCGATTTATATGAATGTTTGCATTGTTTTTCGCCTAGATGAATTTAAAAGACGTCTATTTAACTTGATTTTCTCTCGAGATTTTAGAACATTTATTAAACACGTTAAGCTGTGATTGAGAATTAAATCAGCCTTATGAACATGTACTTCTTTGTTCAAAAAAAGTATTCCATAAAGTAGAAATACTTTTTGAGTAGAGAAGTACAATTTTAACCACATTAATATGCTTACCTAACCGTTGAATACAAAAGAAAGCAACACTATAACACGTCTTGTGATATTATCGTGGACGCAATTGTAAAGTTGCTAAGACCAAATGCTTTTTAAACCGCTCAATTCTTTTAAGAAACTTTCTCTTCTCACTCACTTCTCTTTTATGTAAATTAAGAACTGAATTTCTTTTGTGAATAAATTAATTAATAACGTCTGGTGCTTAATAATAAGATTTTAAGTTAATTAACTTCGCTTCTATTGAATTTCTTGGAATTCATGAAATTAAATATAAAAATTTTGTCTATAAAAAAGCGAACATCTTCTCGTTTATTTGATTACATCCTCTTATCAATAATTTGCTCTTCTGCCAAACTGTAGTTAAGCCAACTAACGCATTGCATTCGCTTATCGCAAGTGTATAGAAGAAACTAACGCTTTCGTAAGAATCGATTTTAATTGCAAAAAAAGCGATTTTCAAATGTTTTAGTTCAGTGAGCTCGAGCAGCTTTACTTAAGTCAAATTTTTTTTATTTTATTTCTTATTTATTTTATTCTTACAGATTGTAAAAGAAACGAACAAAGAAATTTTCTAAATTGCAATTCAAACGACAATTGGTGAGTAAATTTCTCCTTTTCAAAGTTTCGTAAACGAATATCAATTTTAAAACGATTTCGCTTAAAATTTAAAAAAATATCGAAAAATATTTAAGAACAAAATATCGATTTTAAACTATTAGATTTGAAAAATAATGCGAGCGTAAATGTAAAAGAATGAAAAAATTTAAAAAATTTAACGCTCTAAAAAAGGTTAATTCAACTGCTGAACAATTTACTTAATCTCGCATTTTGAAAACGAAAATGAGATTTTTTAAACTAAATTAGTTATGGTTAAATTATTTTAACTTGCTCACTATCTTTCCATTGTTTTCACTCTAATTCAAACGAATTTTTAGAATTTTTGAAATCGATTTTGTCGAGCGTTCTGAAGCGTTAAGACATTTCGCATTTTAGCGAAGAATAGCGAATCGATTTTGCGTGATTACAATGCTAAGCTGAAAGCAAATACGAAACAAATGCCGATGCGATCATATTCAGCTCAACAAATGACCCTATATTGTTCAAAAAGTTTTGTAGTATGGAAGAAGCGAGGAAAAAAAAAATTTGCGTAACTTGATGAGATGAAATTTGCAGTTGTTGCAAACACTTAAATTGAATTGCTCTCTCTCGTTTCAATCATTTCTCTCCATTTACTTTCTTTTGACTAAGAGCAAAATCAATAGAAAAAATTTTTTTGAAAAGAATAAGAATCAGAGTGAGGCAGCGAAAGATAGCGAGAGAAAGCAATTGAAACAAAAGTGACAGCTTTGCGATCTAGCATGAAATTAAATTTTATGAAGTGAAAAGTGAATATTGCAATGTAAATCGCTACTTTTCGCGAAAATTAACCTGAATTGCCTTCTCAACGCTTCATATTTTGACATTTAGATTGAGATAAAGTTTTGAAAGTGAGAATTTTTATTGTTTGTTATAGAGCGATAAGTTGCATTGAATGCGTTGCACAGCGAAAGCTCGAATGCCTAAAAGGGCGGAAAATTTTTTTTTCAACTACAACTTGCGTGGTTCGCAAAGCAAGTCACTACGCTTCAAAATAAAACATTCGCTTGCTTTTAATTAAATTTATGAGAATTCACTAAAAATACATTTTTATGGTAGTAGATTGTAGATTCTCTGAATAAACAGACCAAAGCATTCATAACTTTAAAATGATTATTTTTTGCCTTTCGGGCAAAATACAAAAATTTTGTTTATTTCAAATGAAAGGTCCACATTTTATATTCATTAATGAATTTAAAGTCAAAAAGAAGACCGATTTCATTTTATATTTTAAAATAAAATTATTTTAGAAATTTACTTTTTGAATTAATTAAAATTTTTGAAATGAAAATTTATTATTTATATTTGATTTAAAAAGAGATTTTTAATTTTAAATTTGACTAAATTAGAATAAATAATGATAATATTAAATAAATTTTTAATTTAATTTCTATAAATGAATTTACATGATAATTTAATTCATTTGTGTACAGCTTTCAAATTAATTCTGAAAAAAAAATTAATCGAAATTGACCAATGCAAGCATTTTGTATAATCAGAAAGAATAATGAACCACAAAAGTGAACCTTTCATTTTGAAACGATTTTAAGAATTTCGGAATAAAAGAAATTCGCATTCATCCGATTCTTGAGTTTACTTACGCCTGCCGTTTAATTCGATATGCTACCTACCATCTCGAGATTATATATTAACTTTGATCGTAATACGAATAATGACAGCCAAAAAATTTTCACTTCGATTAAATTAATTTTATTTAGATTTTGAAAGACATAAATAATGAAATTATTTTCAGCTAATTGACATATTGAAAGCATTTCAAAAAAGCTTTTCGTGTTTTCTTACTTTTGAAAATTAAAATATTTACTCAGAGCGCTAAAAAAATTCAGCGAATTTGTTTGGTTTATCAATTACGACTTATTAATCAATAAACTTCGCGAAAAATTCAAAAATCTAAATTTTCCACGCAAGTTGCTCGTATTGATTCAGAATTTAGAAAGAGAGAGAAAAACAAGTTGATGAATTGTAAGCGTGATTTAGCGAAGCATATTTCACACAAAATTCGGTCCCGATTGGCTTGTGCGAAGTGAACGTTTTTCACAAAGATAATATGATCCCAATGGTTGTCAGATAGGGCAGAAGCGTTGGCGAAACACGATTCATTGCTCAGTCATTTTTCATTTGCGGGAAATCAATGGTGTAAACTTTACTTTGAAATCGCACTCGATAAACATCGCTTCTTGTTTGTGAAATTCGTAGGAAAATGAAGGTAAAACGAAAATCAATTAAAACTTAAAGTTGTTTACGTTCGCCAACGATAATTACACGAAAACTATTCGAGTAATCAATCGAATGTTTAATTAAGCGTAGGAAAAAAAAACAAGTTGGTGCGTATATTTTTTAATTAAAAAGAGAAAATTAAACGCTATTTACAATTTAAATTTATATAGCAAGGTGCGATGAATGCTTTAGGACTTAAAATTTCGTACAACGCTGATAAGGTACCAGCAGAACCGCCGATAATGCCGATGATAATCACTTGCAAAAGCCATAGTTTTTCCCATGCGCTTATATTACTGAAACGAAATTTTAAAATTAAATTCTTTTCTTGTCGATTCTAAATGAGTATACCGTTTAGGCCATTGCGGATCGTTCATCGAGCACAATTTCATGTAGAACATCGGTGGAAAAACAAACGAGAGAAGAGCGATCGCCGAGCCGCCGATTAAATTAAGTATTTTGCCGAAACTGGGAATAGTTTCGCCGAGAAAAACGATAAACAAGAGAACCAAAATTCGTGTTGCTAAACGTTTTACGTTAAAACCTTTTTAATCGTATTAGTGTGAGAATGAGTTTCAGAGCAAAACAAAAACAAACAAACCGTTTGGTATTTTCAGCCACGATTCGATCTCTTGAATCGGTGCGTTAGCCAACAAAAGGAAAGCGAAGAACAAATGACTGGCCATTAAAATTTCGATCACGGTTTTATTTAAACCGTCTTCTAGAGTCAAAATTACATTCTCTTCGACCAAGTCGCCGTAAACGTAATAACCGACGCTGGCGATTGGTATGTAAAGCGCGAGTAACACTATTCGAAATGAAAATATTGTTTTTTAAATCGAAAGAATGGCTCGATGCAAGCCGCTTACCGATGAAAGCGATTATAACAGCAGTCGGAAATTTATGCCGTTTCCGCATATCGTTTTGAAATGTAGGAAACGAAGCGGTCGCTCCGTAGGCGAACATTATCGTACCGAAGGTAAGAAAAAATGTTTTCAGCGATGGTTGTGGATAGCGAACGTGGCTGAAATCGCCTGAAATGTGATCTTTGTACATTTCCCAGAGAATAACGCATACAGCGATAGAAGTTGTGCCGAGCGCTAGTGCAGCCGCTGGCCAAAATTCTTTGGGTGTTTCGAAAAAGAGAAAAGGACAAATAATCGCGGCGATGATCAATATCCAATAACAAAAGCAAATGTTAAAGTGATGCGCGGTTAAATCGTGAATAATTTGTGCGCAAAGAAGAAGAACGACAACACACGATCCGATTAGATTGGTGTGCAAACATAGTGACACGATAGCTCTGGTAAGAGTAAATAATAATGTTAAATTAAATTCGTACTTGATGACCTAACATCACATTTTGACAGCATCAGAATTGCCTCTTACAACTTTTTTACTCCGAAACGGTTGAAGTCTTACACGATCAAAGATAAAATTAAGTGAAGGAAACTTTTGTTTTCTTGGTTTGCAATTTGGCTAACAGCTTATGGACAGTGTAAGACAAGCTACTGTTGTCGAACAAGAAAAGTTGTCAGGGTTGTCGCAAAACTTTTGCGTGTTATTGATTTATCGTCTTTTGCTTTTGAGCGAGCCAAATGCCGAGTGATTGGTGTCAAAAAGCATTGCGCTCATTCAAAGCTTGCACACCTTGTTTTTGGACCGTAAGCCTTCGATCCGATAGCGGAATACGGATAACGACAGTTCTCTTTGAGCTCTGGCCATCTTTCTTCGACGATCATCCAAGATTTCGCGAGCACAACTCCAGCGTACGCCGCATTTATTCCGAGAAGTGCGATCAATGGCGCACCTACCCAACCTGAAAATAAAAAGAAGAATAAGATAAACTTTAATTTATAACGAGTCTGCATTTACGACGGATCATTAAGCAGCAAAACTAATTTATGCAATGAAGAAACAATGCAGAAATAATCTACAACATATGGAGTGTAACTTTGAACATTTTGTTCACCTACGCGTAACATTTATTCAAAAATTATTGATGCATTTAAACAATTTTCAAACCGAAGCCGAAGTTTGTTTTGAATTCTGGTTCTTAATGGTAAACATTTTTCATCATCAATAAGTTTGCTTTTATAACGTTTGATGTCAAAAAAACTTGCGAAAACGCACTTAACTTGAATACAATTCGTCGATATAAGCGAGGATTTTCGTTTAAGTTTAGTTATTTAGGTATAAAGTGAAAAAAGTGAAAATTGGAGGATGAAGTGTGCTTTTTGAAAGAAAAAAGTTTAAGCGAAATCGAATTGATTTAAAACATAGAAAAGAGAAAATAGAAATGCGAAAGTGGATGAAAGTTATTTGCAGTAAAAGGCCTTATTGTAACGCGAAGCTTAGTTATGGTTCAATTTAATAATTTATAAAATGTTATACTTTCAACATTATCTCGAGCGTATAAAGTAAATTTATAATAGCGTCTGTTGCGCTCGATAAGCGAGCAATCAATACGAACAAATAATTCGAACAGAAAGTGAGCTAAAGAGCTTTTGAAGATAAAATTCTAGCTAATCGTTTTATGTTTTGATATGAGCGAAAGCATAACCGAGGTAACTTAAATACTTTTTTTTGCCGCAAGAAATAATTTTAAATTCAAAGTATTTGAGCAATCTTTAGATCAATTTAGTAAAAATTAATCTACCATAGTAATGAAAGCGAAAACTTCAAAATAAATTTTAAAAAAAAACTTTAAAATCGTAACATCGTAGAACTTGGGAGAGAAAAAAGTTTCTCGTAGCGAAGAGCGTACTTTACTTCATATCGTAAATGTCAAACAAAATATTCGTTATTTTGATTTATTTTTGAAAATAATGCTTTGAAAAAATTTAAAAAGCAATAAATTCAAATGAGAACATAAAGATAGAAATTCTGTTGCAACATTTTTCATCTAAAATGTTTTTTAGATTTAAAAGCTTTTTTGAAGAATTACATTTTAACAAATGATTTTTTGCTCTATTTGCCACCTTTTGAGCTCTTTTCACGCATTCACGATTCAAAAAACGACATTGAACATGTATTAACAATTGATTCATTTTTCGCATTTAATTCAAACCATTTAATTGTAATTGTAATCTTAAGCAGATTATGCGAAACTTGTGACTTTGCATCTGCTTGATTCAATACAATAATAGTGCTGTGCAATTCATTTTCGTATTAGTGAAAAGATAAACGAAAAATGGTTTGAAAAGATAAGATATTAAATTTAAATAGAAAATTTAAGCATTCACATTTGAGATAACCACACTGGCTGAGTGGTTATAGTCGAGCATAGAGCGAAGCATACTTCAGTCGCGTGGGTTCGAATCCAGGCAGGAGAGAAAAAAATTTTGCGAGTATTTTTTTTTTTGAATTTCTGATTTTCATGAGTGCAAAAATTTTTCTTCTATTTAAAGAATCCTTAGATTCGAACCCTCGCCCTTCGGGCTCGGTTTCTCATGCAGCGATTAGCGATCGACACGCTGCATAATGAGCCACTGTTCCTTTGGCTCTACCTTCAACGCTTAAAGCTTTTATTTAAATTTAATATCTTATCTTTTCGAGCAATTTCTCGTTCATCTTTTCACTAATACAAAAATGAATAGCAAAGCACTATTGTGTATGCATTGATTCATGCAGATGCAAAGCTTTAATAAAATTATAATCGGACGGCAAAGAACCTTTTCTTGTATCGGTAGGAAAGTCGAATTTTGTTTTTTATCGTTTTTTATGAAAAACAAATTGGAAAAATTCACAATTGGGATCTAATGAATTCTTCTAGTTTCGTAAAAGTTACAATCTGAAAGCATTTGAATACAATTTAATACGCACATTTACATTATACCTTTTGCAATATTGTCGCTCATTATTATCTTTAAGCATAATAATGACTTTTGCTCTTTAATTTACATAAATGTATGCTTAATAAGTCGAAATTAAGTCACTCTTGACACATTATTAAATATAACCTTATTATGTGATTTAATTTTTATTTGAATATTCAATAATTTTTGTCTTATGAGTTTTTGTTAATAAATTTTGCATAAAATTGTTTCGACTCGGCGCTCAGCTAATTCAGATTGATGCGGATTTTATATTAAATTCAAAACTTCATCATTTACAAAATTTGTTTGTCTCAAAGAGCACAAAATGAGTTTGATAAACTACTGAGAAAGCAACGAAAATACTCGTGCGAGTGTTGGTAAGAGACGGCAATTTGAGGCACGCGGTTATGCCGAGCTCGTTGGAGCGAAGCGACTATTAAAATCGCAAACACGCGAGTTTTTGGCGAAAGGATTCTTTATGTGCATTGATCACAGTGTTCTTCTGCACAATAATTGCTATCTCATTGGCGTTAGCCTAGTTGGTCATCCTAATCTGCAGTTGTTATGGTGAAGTACTACGATTTATGAGTGTTACTCTTCGTACTGTGATACGAGTGGTTTTATGGCTGAAATTCACAAAATTTTGCATCAATTTTTATATTTTTTTTTCAGCACCAATCACTCACAAAATGTGGGTACTTGAAAAATTTGCGAGGTGCTTATGCTCTTCACATAAAAATGATTTTAAAAAATAAGAATGGGGAGTTTAAAAAATATTTGAAATTAAATTATTCGAAGCAGTAATTTTGTTAATTTTGTTTTTAGAATGTATTAAATAAAAAAATGTTACCAAATAAACTAAACACTTCTAACATCTTATCTAGAAGAGTATAAAATTTGATTAAATTTCATTGAAAATATTGCTCATTATGAATCTTCGTGTTTTAGTGTTTTATTAAACAATTAAATACAGCGTCTGCCAAAAAAGAGTATTTTTCCATAATTTACGTTAATTTTACGACAGTTTTATATGGATAAGATAGCAAAAGTGTTCTTGAAGGAACTAAAAAGTAAAAATATTTTGTTGATTTTATGACTTAAGGAAGTAATCAAGTTGAATCAACAAAGAAGCGTTATCTTCAAAGACAAAGCACTACTTCAA
>NCKU01004207.1:0-12849 GCA_003675995.1 Dinothrombium tinctorium | reverse complement strand
TCACTATAAAACCGCTAGCATTTGCAAAAACAATGAATATATTGCAATAACGAACCAAATGGCGTCGAGAAAGACACAAAAATTGCGCGAGATAAAAGTTCGTTAGCTCAGTAATTAACTAGAAATTACAAGCATAAACAATTTCAAATTTGCGCCAGTAATTGAATTCTCTTTTTTATGTAATTAAACCAGCTTTTAAATGCGTTTATACTCTCAATATTGAAGCTGAAAAGTTGCTTTACGCAGAATGCAACAATATTTTCCAAATGAGCCATCAAACAGTTTTTCTCGAGAATAAAATATTGCAGACGCAAATTTCGCACTCCTTTAATGATACTCGTTCATTTTACACACGAGATGAAAATTTTTTTAATTTAAGGCTCTTGACTCAACACAGCTGATTCGTTCATACCTCTAAATCAAATTTGTTTTCGCCATTATTATTCTGCACAAACTTTTACAAAACTCTTCTATCATCAAAAGTACATTTTTCATTTTTTAAACACACATATCCATATTATATGAAGTTTATTATATTTTCTCAAAAATTTAGTTTGATAAATTATTTATCTTAATACATTTTCGAGGTATGAAATTAATTTAAAAACTTTCTAAATTATTTTTTAATTTAATTCAAAAGTATTATTTGCTCACACTTATAATCGATTTTTATTTTGAACAGAACAACTTGTGTCTCCAAAAGCAAGAGCCACTTTATTTATTGAACTTTTTATAAGTTTTGCTTTTAAGGTAGTATTAAGTTGAATAAACGCGTAAAATACGTGAAAAGAATATTTGAATCCAGTAAAAGCGATTATCGATATTTCGACTACGTCCACAAAAGAAAAAAAAAATTTATGAATAAGCCTGTAGTTAAGTCGAATTAAAATAATAAAATTCTATGATATGGTAATATTGATAATAAGAGATAAATTCTTGGAAATAATACATTTTGAGTTCGCTTTTCTCAAACTTTCGAAAACTTTTTTTTTGTATTTTAGTTAGATTCACAACAAACAATGATTCTGCCATCTTTTGGATAAATGTCTTATTTCATTGAAAAATTTCAAAAGATTTTTTGCTTCAAAACTAGGTAAGAGAAATGAATTTAAATATGAATATTAAGTGAAAGTTTGCAATCGAAAAATTAGTTGAGCTACCAGGTTGATGAATAAAAAGTATATCACTTTATCTATTATATCTAAAAAACAGTTTTTACATTAAAATCTTGTACGTCTTCATTTCCGTGTAATTTTGTGTTAATAGAATTGATTCGTGCAGATAAGAAAATTTCGAATAAATTTTTTTAATCATTTAAATATGTATCTTAATCTAAAAAATGAATTCGCTACAAACCGCGAATCATTGACTCTTAAATAGTAAGCAACTTTTTATGCGCTTAATTACCGACATGAAGATACTCAAGAAAAGTAATTAGAATTAATGAGTAAAAGTAATCTGAATAAAATCATAAAATAAAAATACTCAGCGTAATAAGGATGTAAAATAATCATTTGAATATTAGATTTTTTTTGTTTCTATATTAATTCCGACTTAGCATGGAAGAACCTAAGAAAAAAAAAATAAAAACGATTGTATCCAAGAGCTTTACTAATCATTATCATATTAGAGCTCTATTCTGCTTAAATAATTAAAAAACAAAATGACCACAAATGTGGACACGAAAAAGTTTCATTTCACAATGAAGTATGTTTAAATCATGTGAAACTTTTTTATATCCTCAGTAATACAATTATTGCCACAGCAAATATGCTATATTACTACTATTATTATCAATTCAAAAGTTTACTTTTCAATGGCTATGAGAACAAATTAACGTGGCCGCAAATACTGTTTTTAAGATGTAGTTACGCGAAACGATTATGTATTCAGATTCTTTTATCTGTCTCTCGATCAATCTTCATCGCTTACATCTTAAGACTTGGAGATAGTTTTTTACTTAATTTTGTATAAATCAGGTTCAGCTTTTATTTCTAGACCGATCTAGTGTTGTGCGATCTGAGTAATGATGCTGAAATTATCCCGTTGACTCGACTCTGAAAAATTTTTTAATTTAAAACCACGCCTATTTTAAAGTTTTAAAGTTGAAAACAAAAAATTTAATTAAAATGTGCTTTTAAAATGTGTCCTATGTTTTCATCAAAGTCGAAATTTAATTACTTTTTATGCATAAAATATTGCAATCGCTTTGTGTAGCGCATGAATCGGGTCTAAATTAGGCTCAGGCTCGGGAACATTAAGCACTCATTGGTTTTAAAAAGCTAGAACCGCTCGAATCGAGCCTGAATGGCGCGAGTTTTTTAGCTGGCCCCTTGTTGTAGCCCGGGCTCGATTTTTCGCTCAACTTTTTTGGATCGTAAATAAAAAAATAAGCATCAGTCAATTGCATTTAGCATGTAAATGTAGCAAAACATTGTCAGATTTCATTTCGGGCTAACAGAGAAGAGTTCGGAATAAGCATTTTAACCACAATAAATCAACGCAGCAATGAATACATTGAACGTAATAATTAAAAGAAAGCGATTAATATAAAAAATCAAATGCAGGCAAAATTTTAAGCATGATTTGCGATAATTACAATTTACTAAAGTGTATACAAGTTATGCCAAACTTCAACTTGTAATAAATAATTTGTAAATTATTAAATCGAAGCTTTTGCAGTCGCGCTGTAATAGTTGTTTACAGAATTTTTTGAAACTCATATCAAAGTGAAAAACATTTGGCAACGACAGAAAATGAAACCCAATTAGTTTTTGTCAGCTTCATTTTACTTGCAAATGATATTTTCGAGAATTTAATGGCTAATTCATCTGCATGATTAAAAGAATGAGAATTTTGCCAAATGTCGAACAAACTATTCGAAAGCAGAGCGAGTGAAAATTTGTTTCACTTTCATCCACTCATTTTGTGTTTGTAAACAAGCACACAACAAACGCAGAGTTCGCTGCATTTCGAAAATTAAAATTGATAATTTAATTAAAATTTTTTTATATATTTTTCGCGAACTTCTAATTACATTCTACATAATTTGAATAAATGAAATTGCTTCGAGCATATTACGTGTCATTATGTCATAAAATTTAACGTCGAGTGTGAATTTATATGCATCTCGATTTTCAGTGCGAAACATATGCGATTTCGACGATAAAACGTATTTTTGTTTTCACCAGTTTTCGCGTTAAAATTAAACTTTAATGACATTTACTTCGTTTTGGGAATTAATCTCGTTTTAATTATCAAAAAAGCAAAAAGAGTCTTTCAAATTTTAATTGGCGAAAGAGTGCAATCTTTTCGCTCGCGTAATGAATTTTACTAATTAATGTGACTATTTTTAAACACAGCGCTGGAAAAAGTTTATTTTTCTTCTCGGATTTGCATCACCTTATCAATTCTACACACAGGCTTTTCAATTACAATACGCGAATCAATGTTAATTAACATATTGCTTTAGATCGTTCGCCGAGAAAGCGATCATATTCGTTTGAATTAAACATTTATGCCAGCCGACAATAGCTGAATATTAAATTTTCAATTAATTTTTTTTTCGTTGAGTTTAACTTTACACATTTTGATGCAATATATAAAATAATTTTTCTTCTCTATGTGTCTTCAATCGTTTCATTCTCATTATTTATGAAAACATTTCTTATTTTCTTTGTATTTTTGCAAATCTCAAGTACGTTTTTCTCTGCATCGAGCGACTTTGAAATGATATTTTGATAAGGTAATGCAGCAAAAATAGAAATAATTTAAATAACATCAAGAATAACTATTTTAATTTCATTAAATAAACAATCATAAAGGATTTCGGCTTTTTCTCTTTCATTTTTAATCGGAAAATGTGTTTTTTTAGAAAATCATAATTTTTCATAATGGAAATCAAAATTTTAATTTGTTTTAATTTCATTAAAACTTGATGAATATGTTCTATGGATTGAATTATTAAAAAACATTAAAAATGAGAATATTAAATTATGTTCGAGAAAAACGTTGCGTGATGTGATAAAATTTATAATAAACGCTCAGGATTCACATTTTTCAAATTTTATTTTCACAGCCTCTTTAAATAAAAGAAATCTTCAAAATCGGACATAATGGGTAAACAAACCGACATAGAATAAGGTTATACAAATCACGCCGCACACGTCTTATTATGAGATAAAGTTAAGCAAAAGAATCCGAAATGAGAACAATATAATAAAAAGTTAAACACATTCGTGTAACATCCACTTATCTATGCAAACAAAAGGTGGAGTACATACAATTCCGTTGCATGGATTGTTTGATGGACAGCCGTCAAGTAAATTTCTTCTTTCTACGATCATTGCATTAGATCCACTCGTGAGCGATAAGTACCGTTGGTTCAAACGAATGTCCTTTATACAACCTGAAAAATTTTATGAATATTAATCAAGCAAAGCATATGGAGCAAAAATTACCCTCTGAAAAATCGTTGTCCACGAATATGGCTCGAGAACTTTCGTGATGAACGTTGCCGCCTATCAAAACATTTTGACTGTCAACCACAATTAACTCGTTGCTTATGCCCTCGTCGACAATTTCTTCGTATCGTCGGCCACCGCCGCCATCCAACGAAAGAAAAGCAGTCGCTCCATAGCGAGCAACGTTTACTGTGTGCCATTCGCCGTCGTTTACAATTACATTTTCGAGAACCAATTCTCGCTGTCTTTTCGAACCTAAATTATTGAACCTAAAACGTAATTTGCGGTTTCGAATCTCCAAAACGCAAAACGCGTGTCCGCCTCTGCTCGTAAGCCGAAATAGTTCACCAGATTTTTGTCTTGTTCTGAACATAAGTTGGATTTCAGTTTTGTAAAAATCAGGCGAGAAAAATAAATTAAATTTCAAGAAACTTTTCTCTTGAAAAAATTTCGACTCTGCCTCCTTGTCGCACTCATTGCCATACCATCCGTTGTTACAAATGCACTGAGCTGAATTGTAGCTTCCTAAACATGTTCCGTGAACGCATTTCTGCTTTGACAAATGATTTTGGCACGACTCTTGTGCTGGATTACAACCAGTGTTGCTGTTGGTCGAAATGCCTGGTGATCCTAAATCATAAATGTAGCCATTGTGAACCAAATTTTTTATGCACCCAGTAAAACCAATTTTTGTTGGTGTGTATTTCCATTTGAAGCTCAAATCCAAATAGAGATCATTTTTTAAAACCACGACCATTCCTCCCAATTGCAACGGTGTGTTCAAATTGAGATATTCGTTGAAAAGTGGTATTTGTGTTCGATTTTCACATCTTGACTTGTCGATATTTCGATTTTGATCAATCGCCATTCCATCGCAATGATCGACAACTAACCGAACAGTTTGTGTGTTCCAGTAAATATCGAGGCGATGCCAGTTCCCATCACTCAATTGTTTTCTTGTATTGACGATAAGTTCTGTAGTTCCAGAACCAAAATCAATAAGCAGCCGTGGCTGTCCGTTGAGAAGTTCCAATGATATAAAATCCGAGACGACTGCAGTTCCCGGATCAGGACGCACAAGAGGTCCATTAAAAAATATTAACCCATTAGGTATTTGTGTCAATATTTCCAAACTTAAATGCGATTTTTCACATGTTTGCAAAGAAGGAAACCAAGCCCAACCCTGACCATTAATAAAAGTTCGGCTAAGTGCTTCGCACTGAGGGCCATCATAATTTTTCGGGCACTTGCACACTATTCCACTGCGTGTATCAGAACAACGACCACCATTGAGACAAGGTCGAGTGCGGCATATTTCAGCTTCTGTAAAATCTCGTGCGGTGCAAACACATTTTGGTTGTGACCACACATTAAGTCCGACGAAAGCGGTTTCATTCGCATTCACCACTATTGATTGTCGGTTGAATTCGACTGAACTCGTGCAGCTGCCATCGCAGTGAAGTCCTTCTATCAGGCATTCGTCGATTCCGATCATTGTGATGTTTATTCCCACTTCACTGACAATGATATCTCTATTTAGCGAAACTGTTCCGTCGACGAACAGAGGTTGAAAGTAATTTGAGCCTTTCACAGAAAATCGAATGTCAATAGTCGGCGGCTTCAATTGTTTGGTGGTTATGCTAAATATATGCACATTATCTTCGGTCACCTTCAGAATTCGCGATAACATATTTCTTAATTTTTCATATTTACTCGTTTGACTTTTTCGCGTATTCCAATTATAAGTCTTCACAAAATCTTCAGCTGTTATACCCGAAACTCTAATCGAAGCTGAGTTTTGTACAGCTTCTTCCGGCAATAATTTGACAGTGACATTTACATTTGCAGTCACTTCTAGAGCAAATTTCCGATCGTAAACATTAAACTTAAGAAAATATTCGCCTTCAATTGGACTTTTCATTGTTATTTCACCCGTATCACGCTTTAGCTCAAAATTTGGATGTTGATTGGATTGCCAAAAGAAAGTTTTGTCGTTCAAATCCCAATCATCAGCATCGTTGACATATACTCTTCCAATAGGTGTGGTCAGCGATTCGCCTTTAAAAGAGTAAACCAAAATTCTTTTGCTTCCGGCTCTCATTCTATTGTCATTTCGATCACCGATTATGACCGTGAGCGTATTCGTCGCCGACATCGGAGGAAAGCCACTATCGCTTATAATTATTGGAATATAATACTCTTTTTGAATTTCACGATCAAATGTATTTTTTGCTCTGACCACTCCAATGCCGTTGCCGGTATCAGAGCTTTGAACATCAAACAATGCTTTAATAATTTCAGGCGCATTTGGATCCATTCGAAAAGTAAATGGCGGACCATTTCCTTTTATCGGATCATCAACGTCAACCGCTTGAATTTCTTCTACTTTCTGTGGAGAACTATTCTCATAAACAACCGGTGAGTAATCTACTGCGAATACGGGAGCGTTATCATTCACATCACCGACGAGTATTTTTATTACTGCCGTCGAAGTGAGCTGAATCTCGCCTTCATCAATAGCTAAGATTTTAACCTCGTGTCGCGATTGAGTTTCCCTGTCCAAAGATTGCTGAAGTCTCAAGAATCCATTTTCATCAACTGTGAATTGGCGATTTTTGTCAGATGATCTGTCGACAGAATAGTGAATTTGTGAATTCCCATTTTCATCCGCATCTGTAGCCCGGAGCTCAGCTAAAATTGAATTTAGAGGTATATCTTCCGCAACTTCAATTTCAATAATCGGTTGGTCAAATACTGGTTCGTTGTCATTAATATCTCTAAGTTTGATGTAAACTTTGACCATGTCAATGTGATATGAGTCAACAAAAACTTCTTCATCGCTCACAGTGATACTGAGATTAAATCCATACCGTTGTCTGGGATCCTCATAATCCAAAGGCTGAATTACGATCAGAGAACCTGTACCATCTGAATTGGTTATAACACCAAATTTATCTGCACCAAAACTATTATTCAGTACTTTATAGCTCAATTTATTTGTTTCCAATAAATCACCGTCCTCGACTGACAATGTAAGAATTGGCAGCAATGGCAATTCATCTTTAAATGTTTCATCGACTTCAAGGTGCCACTCTCTTTTAGTAAACGTTGGCGACATGTCATTGACGTCTTTAATTTTAATAATAGCGGTGCCTGTGCCTTCCAATCCACCTCCATCCATGACAATAACTTTCATTCTATACTCTGGATTCTTTTCGCGATCAAGACAACAAACAGCTGTCGTAATTATTCCTGTATCTTCATCGATGTTGAATATGGGTTGCAGAAGCGCATTCACGGGATTATTTTCTATTCGATATTTCAGCTTGGCATTCTTCTCTTCATCTGGATCGTCATAATCGATGGCATGCATACCAACTGCAAACATTCCCGCAGTGCTGTTCTCGCGAACTGAACCAACAGAAATACTATTCGGAAAAAATGGGGCGTTATCGTTGATATCTTTAAGTTTGACGACGACTTCAGAATAACCCAACAAACCGGAGCCGTTCTCGTCGTCAGCAAACACAGTGAATCGCCATTCTGAACGACCACTTGGCAAGTCTCTGTCAAGAGGTTGTAGCACATAGATTTCTCCAGATGATGAGTTTATTGAAAATTTGTTTAACATAGGATCCTCTTCATTTATACCATAACCTCTGAGAAAGTAAACCATCGATGTTTTTCGATCTTGGTCTCCATCGATTGCTTTCACCTGCTCAGCAAGCATAAAATTTGATTTGCTTTAAACACGAGACTATTATTACTTGAAGGATTCGCTGTGGCAAAGCTAAGTCGTTTTCTTCCGTAATCTGAACTTGATACAATGATTTCTCAAAAAGTGGAGGATTATCATTTATATCTTTAACGAAAATCAAAACAGTTGTGAAATTTTCATGCACACCATCTGAAGCCACAACTTTGAGTTTATACTGCCATATAAAATAAAAGTTTGAGACTCGATCAGTTTGAATAAGAAAAAAAATCGTTCGCTCTTTTAGTTCACCTCTCTTTTAGTTTCATAATCGATGTTTCCCGCTACGTATATTTCACCATTTGACTCTCGTATACCAAACACATCATTGGTGTTTCCCTTGGAAATACTGTACGTTAAAACAGAAGCTAAAATATAAAAAAAATTAGGCAATGAATTGCTTTTCATTTAATTTACATTCATCTTTATCTCTTGCTGTAATAGAAAACACTTTATACATCAAATCTTCGTTTTCAAATACTTGGCCCTCGTAAACACTCTTGTCGAAGTATGGCGCATTGTCATTCTTGTCGCCGATTTCAACTCTTACAAATTTTGTTACTGAAATGGACTTGATTTTATAAGTCAGAACAATATAGTTATAACTCACTTGAATTGGGTCTTAATTGAAGTCCCAAGTGTCGATTGAAAAGAGCGGACGGCGCACCGTCGAATGCTCTTATAAGAAGTGGATAGAAAGCTCTCGTTTCTCTGTCGAATTCAATCTTTGTAAAGAGTTCACCTGTTTCTCGATCGACAGTGAAAGCATTTTCGGAGTCATCGATTGAGTACAAAACCTAAAACAGAGTAACGCAATAAACAAAGATAAAACAGAAATTATCAACCTTATTATTTGGAAAAGAACCATCAAGATCAATAGCTCTCAACTTAGTTATCAAAGTTCCTGGTGGCATTCCTTCTAGAGCAACGATAGTTTCTGGCAGATCAAAAAATGGAATTTCATCATTTACATCTTCAACATTTATTTGGACCATTGTGTCAGAATACAGTTGAGTTGCACCATTGTTAGTCGCCCGAATAGTCAGATTGTAACTTTTAGTTTTTTCATAGTCAAGAGGCGATCTTAAATGAAGATCAGCTAAAGTTTCACCATTTAATACTCGATGACTTAGAAAAAATGTTTCTTCCTTGCCCTCCGTGTTTGAGTTGCCGTTTGTAATATTATAGTAAACAACGTGATTATCTGGGATTCCAGAATAAGCTTTCATTGTGACCACTAACTTTCCAACATCGAAATTTTCTTTTATTGTGATCGGACCATAAGACTGATGAGTCCAAGCTGGTGGATTGTTTCCATGATTATAAACATCAATCTCGATTTCGACTGAAGATTCGCGTTTAGGCGTTCCCTCATCAGATGCAATCGCTTTTAAATGATAATTAGGTTTATTCAATATTTTATTTACTGTGATCCATCCTGTTTTCGGCTCAATTTGAAAGAAGTCTAAGTCTGTTGCACTGTCTATAGGCTGCAAACTGTAAGTAATGTCACCATTCTCATTCGAATCTTCGTCAGTTGCTGAAATTTTCACTACATTCGAACCAATTGTAGAATCTTGCTTTATTCTCACTTTATATTCCAAACGATCGAATAAAGGTGAATTATCATTTGTGTCTACAATATGCACTTTAAACGTGCAGATCCCTTCTAGAGGTGGCGATCCTTTATCGGTTGCAATCACTGTTACCATTTCAAACTTTCCTCCTTCTCCTTCACGATCAAACACTTTGTTAGTTCTTACGATTCCAGTGAGCGGATCAATGATGAACTTTTTCACTCGCTGATTTGGTTGATAAGCAATTGAGTAAAAGAGTTCACTGTTAAGACCTCTATCATTGTCAAATGCCTTGACTGCAACCACGAATGTACCTCGGGGCGCGCCTTCATGAACATGAGCGAAGTACTGATCGCAATTTTCAAACACTGGTTTATTATCGTTAACGTCAACTATTGATACAATCACCGATGCGGTACTTGTATGAAGTGTTTGAGATCCGCTTCTGCAACACGAACCATCGTCTCGCGCTAAAACTATCAACTCGTATTGATCTTTTTCGAACCGAAATGGTGCATCAATAATTCTAATGTCGCCTGTGCGTTCTTCTATTTTAAACATTTCTAACTGTAAAAGTCCATTCTCGAAGCTGAAAAGCACGTTGTCGCCATCCTTGTCAGCTGCATCAACACGAGTGATCACAGTATTCGGACGCACGTTTTCATCGACGCTTGTTTCGTAAATCACTCTGCTATACTTTGGCGCCTCATCGTTTTTGTTTGCTGTAAACACGTTCACAATCATCGTTGTTTTAGCAGGATGCATCGATTGATGTCTCTCATTTACTTTCGTGGCGCGAATAGCCATTTCGTAATTATTAATTATGTCAGCATCGAGTCGCTTTGTTGAGAATATTACCCCATCCTTATCAATTGTGAATTCACTGCGATCGACAGAGTAAAACAAATCACTACCATTGCCAGAGATGGGAACTTGAAGTATCGGTGTACCAATCGGAATGTCTTCATCAATATTTGCAACGTACTTCGGAGTATCAGCAGTATTATTCTCTTTTTCAATCGGTTTCACCAAAATGCTCAAATCAACTGCGGATGAATAACCATCAGGCTGCTCTAAAGCTTTAACTGTGAGCGAATAATTCTTAACGTCATCATTGCTCAAGTTTCTTGCCAAAGAGATAGTTCCAAACGCCGAGTCCATATTAAATAAGCCATCGTAACTATCTTCATTTGCTTTGAGCGTATACTTAATTTCTCTTCCATTGAAAGATTTCGCTTTTACTTCGATTACATCAGAGTCTTTGGTATTGTTTGCGTAAACATAAGCATTGTATCGAGTCATGAAGAACTGCGGTGGTCTTCGTCCGCCAATTATTGACACTTTTTCTTCTTTCGTCAACTGAGGACCATTTTGATCTTCAGCAACTACATGAATAACATATTCTTTATCTTGTACGAATGGCTCGTTTCCTTTAGTTTTTATTTCGCCAGTTTTCGAATCCACTTCAAATCGTCCGTCAGCTTAAATTTTAAACTCAAATTAACTTTTTTCAGGTTTTTCACCTCTAGATTACCTTTATCTTTGGTCAGCAGAAATCGAAGTTTACTATCTGTGTCAGGATCTTGCGCTTCAAGTTTATAAACGACCGTTCCTGGAGATGCATTCAGCGGCACTATACACTGCATTGGCAATGGTTTGTTAGTGAAATATGGCGGCTCATCATTCGCATCCATCACATGAATAACAATTCTTTGTTCTTCTGAAAACAAACATCTTTAGATCTTTGAGCAAAATATGAATAAGCTTTGAATTCACCTTCAACTCCACTTTTATTTACAATTACATCAAATTCGATTATCTTTTCAGCACCTAATTGCTCATAGTCCCAGGGCTCTTTGACTTTTACAGTGCCTGCTGGTTCCACGGAAATCCATCGATTTTCATTTTTGATCGAATATGTTTCATTGCCATATTTTTTGCCCAAATTTAGGACTACTTGTTCGCTAGATGAAAAATCTGTCTCCATAAACTCATAAATTTTATTCGGAAGGTTTGATTGTTTCTCTTCGTTTAAATTTCTGAGTTTGCTAGCTGTAGCTGAAAAGTTTCTGTCTTCCACTCGAACCAATGACGCGATTAGAGAACTTTTCGCTGATTCATTTTTAGTGTTCACAGCGTACAAGAAAAGGTAATAATCTTGAGGCTTTGGTCTGTTTAGTAGCATCAAGTCGCCAGTTTTTGGCATAATGGTAAAAAACGGATTATCAGAAAATAAGTGGTATGAAAATGTCGATGCATTGTTTGAATTATTTGCTGATAATGTGGCGACGATTGAAGGAATTTGAACGCTCGGTGAAATGGTAAATTCGTATAGAGTTTGGTTGAATGTTGGTATTGTTGATTCGTTCGAGAAGGAGCCATTCTCATTAACTGACAACAAATTTTTAATCAGAACATTAAAGGAAGATGACGTAAAAAAGAAGATAAAACGTAATGTTTTCCCTAAAAACGAGACCCAAGCAAAACATCTTCGAATATTGAATTTTTGAATAGGCAATTGAAAATAAGCGTAAAGTCATTTAAATGGCAAGAGGCATTTGTTAATAAATATAATGACAAAATCGCATTTCATGTAAATTAGCAAAATTCTGGAAATGTCACAAAAGAGTCTTCAACGCAACAAGTTTCCCGGAAGATGACCAAAATCTATGGAAGTGGACCCAGAGTGTATACCAACAAAAATTGTATTCGAAGAAAGTTTATTAAATTATGAACAAAACTCTCAATGGCATCAAAAAATTCATTGCTGCCGTTATAGGCAAAAATAGGACTTAACATACTTTTGATTCTATTGTACTGGCTGTTCAGAAAGTAAGAAATCACTTTTTTGAAGGAAAAAAAACGCAAAAATGACCTCTAATTTTGCTCAAATATCATCGAAGCGCAAAAACTTTCAATTAAATGTTCAACATAAAAGTTTTTCATTGGTATAGGGAGATTACTTTGATATCAAAATTATTAATAAATTTAAATTATTTTGCGAAATATTTTCAATTCAATTTCAATGAAAAAAGTGATTTCTTACTTTCCTTTA
>NCKU01004206.1:0-12852 GCA_003675995.1 Dinothrombium tinctorium | reverse complement strand
ACCTTGTACTCGTTCGATAGTGCCATTTGATTTTGGGTGATACCCTGAAGTGTATTGTTGAATTGTTGGAGGGTTTATTGCGACGATAGATTGCACTATTTCACTAATGAAAACTCGTCCTCGGTCACTCATTAAATACAATGGAGGGCAATGTCTAGTCATAATTTCTTCATGAATAAATTTTCCAATATTGTAAGCATCCTGATTCGGTATCGCACGCATTTCAACATATTTAGTAAGTTGATCGATTGCTGATACTATGTATTTGTTTTTGCGCTCTGTTTCCGTGAAAGGACCCATTATATCAATTTGAACTCTTTCAAAAGGTTGTGAAACGCTTAAAATTTGACCAACTCCACTCGCTAATTTTCGACTTGGCTTATTTATTTGGCATGAATGGCACGTTTTGCAATAATCTTCGATATCGGACTTCATATTTGGCCAGAAATATTTTAGTTTTACTCGTTCTAAAGTTGATTTGAAGCCAAAGTGTTCAGATTCCGGAGAATCATGGCAAAGTTTTAAAATTTGAAATCGCATTGATTTAGGAACATAAAGTTGAAATGTTGGTTCGTTATCGATTTTTGAGTAATGATATAATATACCTTCAATGAAAAAGAAATCAGAAATAAACTTATTTTGCGAATTTTCAATTTCTTGTAAAATTTGTTGAAATTCTTCATCTTGTTTTTGTTGATTAATTATAGATTTATTATTAATTTTCGTTGTCAAAAATGACTTCTTTACTTGATTATGTTTTATTCGACTTAGCAAATCTGCATCAAAATTTTCTTTTCCAGGCTTGTAGATTACTTCAAAGTCGAAAATTTCTAATTCACTTATCATTCTTATCAATCGAGGATTCAAATTTTTTGAATTTCGAAAAAATGTAATGCTCTTACTGTCCGTATGAACAGTAAACTTTCGTCCATACAGAAAATGCTTGAATTCTTTTGTTATTGCCCAATATAGTGCATAGAACTCTTTATGAGTGATGTGCCATTTTTTCTGGTAATCTTTGAAAGATGTACTGGCATATTGAACAACTTTTTCTCCATCATATTCTTTTTGAATAAAAACTGCTCCTATTCCTTCATCACAAGCATCAGTTCTCAATTCGATCTCGAATTCTGGATTGTAAACTGTTAAAATTGGTTCCTTTTTTAGCATTTCTTTTAAATATTTAAAAGAATTATTGCATTCTTCATTCCAAACAAATTTTATGTTATCTTTGAGCAGATCATATAGTGGTCTTGCTTTTATTGAAAAATTTTTGATAAATTTGCGATAAAAATTAACAGTTCCTAAAAAACTTTGAAGTTCGCGTTTTGAGTTAGGAATTGGAATTTTGTCGATGCACTCTATCTTTTTCGGATCGGGTTCGATTCCATTGCATGATAATTTATGTCCCAAATAAATTATACTCTCCAAAAATACTTCACTTTTTGGAGGTTTTAATTTTAGGCGTGCTTTGCGAAATTCAATGAAAATTTTTTCCAAAACATTCAAATGAGAATCAAAATCATTTGATGCTCCAGCAATATCGTCAACATATGCGGCAACGCATTCGTTACTTAGGGGTTTGAGAACTTTGTTCATTGTTCTTTGAAATGACGAAGGGCTATTTTTTAAACCCATTGGCATTACGTTAAATTGGTATAAACCAAATGGAGTAACAAATGCTGACTTTTCCTTCGAATTTTCATCGAGTGCAATTTCGTAAAAGCCCATTGTTACATCAAACTTAGAATAGAACTTTTTTCCGGCAAATTTTTCTATAGATGTCTCCATTAAAGGCAAAGGGTATACATCAGCTTTAGTTTTCTTGTTTAAGAACCGATAATCGACAACAAGTCTGTAGTGCTGCGGTTGATTCACATCTTGAGCATTTTTGAGCGAAGGTTTTGCAACAAGCATTGCAGGTGAAGCGTAATTTGAACAGGAAGGTGAAATAAGACCTGCTCTCTCAAAATCGTTCACAATTTTCTTTAAAATATTTTGATGCATTATAGACATCTTGTATGGTCTTTTCGCAATAGGTTCATCATCAATTGTTTCAATTTTGTGCTTGTATATGTCACAATAACCTAAATCATCGTGTCTTGCACTAAATACATCTTTGTATTTTTCAAGCAAGCTAAGTACTCGTTTTCTTTGTTGATCAGTCAAATTTGGATTGATTTTAACATCTTCATATGAATAAAAGTTTCTAACGTCAAGGTTCACTTTTTCAGATTTGAAAGAACGTTTTGATTCAACAGAATTACAATCGATTATGTGATAATTCTCATCTATTTCTATAATTTTCCCAATTTTCAAATTTTTAGGCATATATGCAATCTCATCACCAAAATTTCCTATCATAATTTTATATGAATTGACATCATTCGAAAAAATAATCGGACAACTAAATCCTAAGTTAGGATATTTTTTAAGGATTGTCACGTCGAGGTAACCCTTCTCAAAAGCATATTTTAATGATAAATTAACAATTTTTGCTGTTTTAGGCAAAATTTTTATTGCATTTTCGAGATAAGCTCGAGCTTGTTTATTTTTCTCACTATTACAATAACATGAGTTGTTTTCAATGATTTTTCTCGACTCGTCACTTAAATATGCAATTTGAGAATTGTTTTTCTCTGAAATATTGTTTTCGCTAGTCTGAGTTGATTTATCTTTATAAACAACAGTTTTCATTTCAATGTTATTTGAAATATAAGAATTGAATTGTTCTGTAATCTCATTTTTCAAGAAATCAATTTTGCAATTAAATATCTTATTGAAATCATTGCCTAAGACAACATCTTCAGACATATTCGTCATACTAGTCGCAACAATGTTCTTAAAAGAATTTTCGAATTTGATCTCAACTATTGATTCGCCCAATGGACGTGAATAATCACCTGCGAGTGATTGCAACATGTAGGGTGCATGAGATATATTTAAATTTAAAAATTTAGCAAAATTTACACTAATAACAGTGCAATCAGAACCTGTATCGATACATGCTTCTTTTTCGATTTTATTTATAACAATTTTGGTGTAAATCAAACCGTTTTTAGAATAAAAATGTTTTGAGGGGGTTTTCAAAATAATTTCGTCTTTCCTACCCTCGGAGGAAAGACTTAGCAGTTTAAATCTTCTGTATCAGTGCAATGATCAACTTTTTCCAATTTATGATCATAATTTTCAACTTGCGTTTCGAATTTTACAGATTTCTTAGACAAAAAGCTCTTTTTCGCTTCAGCTTCATTAAAATATTTTAAATCTTTTGATTTTTCAATTTTTTGAGCCAAAATTTTCTCCTCTCTAATCTTTTTGAAGCAATTCTGAATAACATGACCAGCTTTTTTGCAGTGAATGCAGAATAAATCAGAATTAAGTTGTTTTACTTGCGTTTCACGATTTTGCTTTGAATAATTATTTTCATTATCGAATCTTTTAGGTTTTGCGTAATTTTTTTCATAACCGTTATTTCTTGTAAATTTTGAATAATTTTCGTGCTGAAAAGTGCAATCTGGTGTTTGATTTTTATTATTTTCATAGAATTTAAATTTTTCTTTTTGTTCTCGATTTGTTTTGAATTTTTCGTCATGAAAATTCTCAAAATTTTTATTTTTATTCGAAAAATTACGAGACATTTGATTTTGAATATTTTCTATCGTTTCTGCCTCTTGTAACTTCTTTAAAAGAGTTGAAAAGCGAAGTGGCCAAATGCCAAGCGATAATACTTTACGTTTAATGTTTTCTCGCAAACCACGAATAATAATATCGACTTTCCAGTCGTCGTTCAACTCTTCATCGCAAAATTCAATTAGATCCATGATTCTATTGTAGTAAGATCGAACTGACTCATTTTCTTCTTGTTTTACATAAAATAATTGAAATCTTGAAGCAAATTTGCGGTCTGCACTCTCAAATTCTCTTAAGAACTCTCGCTTTAGTACTGACCAAGTAATGACATGTTTTCTGCGAAATTACCGAAAGTTCGATGAATCCAGTGTAATACTTCATCGTTAACAAATTGTGAGAAGCGCATAATCTTTTGTCGCTCGTTCCACATATTTGCCATAGCAGCACGTTCGTATTTTTTCATCCATTGATTTGCGTCCATCGTATCACGAAAAAAAGGTGGTTTGACAGTTGATTCTAGTGTTAATACTATGTTTTCTAGCGCGTTTGTCAAATTTTCATATCCGCTCGATTCATAAACAGAAGTTTGAATTCGAGGGCAACGCTTATCTCGCGCAATAGTTCTGCGTTTTGAGCAAGCCGCAACGTGTCGATCTTTATTTTTAAAAGAGTTATAAATTCGCAGTATTACTGGTTGCGGTAAATTTTTGTAAATTGTGTCCCAATTTTCTTTATTATCAATTTCTCGTTTTTCAAGCATTGTAAAAGCCATTTCAAGAGTTTCGGGACTTACTTTTTCGTATATTTCCCTCCAATCATTTAATGTAGGGTAGAGATTTTCTGTAGTTGTTGTATTTTCTGATTGCATACTATGATTTGCAATCGCAATGTTTACATTACCGCCTAATGTTGAATTGACTTCATTTTCCGAATCCGTTCCTGAATTTGAATCGGAATTGTCGAGATTGTCGTTAACATTAGGTGCAGCAGTCGCACCAATCAAAGTTTCCTCATTTTCAACTGATTGCAACGCTCGCGCAAGTTCATTTCTTTGCTCCAAAGTCAGCGATGCAATTTCATTTATAACCGGCTGTCCTTTTTCTCTAAGTCTCTTAGAGCGTCGCACCGTTTTTTCAATACTTTTCATAACTGAATTAGTAAGTTCTTTTACAAAATTTATTGATTTTTTGTTTTTAAACATAAAGAGGCACTAATTTCAAAAGGCATCTCCACCATTTATTAAGTTTTTTAAATTTTATTCACCGAGAATAAACACATACATGACTTTGCTTACTCTTTGAGAGTTAAAACAAAAGTGTTTTTTACTGTGCACATTACATTAAACAATGCATACATATTCTCATCTTACTTAAGTTTATTATATTTCAAAATGTATTGTTAACAAGGTTAATGTTAAATGAAACATTAAAGTATAATAAGTGAAGGTCGGTTAACATAGCTTATTAAATGAATAAACATTATAAAGAGCGTAACATTTCCCCCCGTTCTTAACTTCATTTACTGTTACCTTTTAAGTTTCGCACAACTTGCAGAAGTCTTTCTTGATTTTTCATTTCAATATCTGTTTGTGCGACAAATTTTCGATTTTTCCACCAGAGAAATATAAGTACGCAACAAATTACAAGCAAAATGACAAAAAATACTGAAAAAATATAGCTTTGATTGTTTTGAATAATGAAGCCAAAATCATCGGGTTCAAATTTCTCATTTAGATCGTTTTTCACTTTTTCTGTTTTGTCAATGTTACGATTTAATTCATTATAGAATTCATTTGCTGTATTTGCTGATAATTGCATATTAATTATTGACGTCCAATGTGGATTCGTTTTTGCAGTTGACTCGACTTTCATACTGTTTGCGATAAAATTGCGGTTATTAATTTAAATGACTTGAAACAGGAAAAACGAAAGCTGGACAAATTTGCGATATGTGATTAACGGTAATTGTATGAAAATAACAATAAATGTAGACATATTCATTGAAAAACTTGGTTTGAATAAAATGAGCTAGTTGTGGGTTCTTTTCTTCGAAGCATTGATCTTTTTTCCAATAATCATTAAATTTGATCTCGTTCGAAAATTCACACGTTATAGATGAAGCAGCAAAGTGAAATGAATTTTTTGAAAGAGAAAGTTCATCATAAATGAATTGACCACAATTAGCTGATGTGTTGAAAAGAACGAAACGTGGTCCATTATATTTCATTACGCAAATTTTATCATTTTCTTTTTGCAGCAAATTAAATGCATTCGGTGACAGAATTTTTACATCAGAATGAGTGTTAACAAGCTTAATCTTTGCTGATACAATACTTTTATCAGGATTAAATTTGCAAAATTTTGGCGATCCATACTTTAGTGGACAATTTTCTCTACATGGCAGTGTTATATTAAATAAATCAAAGAATTCTTGAGTTATTTTGCCGATTTTCCAGCTGTTTGAAAATGATTTAATTTGTCTGCTCGCAAATTCAAAATGTGAAGCAATTCTTGATACTAAAACGATTCCTTTATTAACAATTGATCTCAAATCAGTAAAATCTTTGACCAGGTTTTTAACTGTTTTTGTTAAATTTTCTAAATTGTTTGCCACTTCTGTTAAATCGACTCTCAATTGTGCAATTTCTTTTGCATGCTTGCGTGAGATTTTCGTGAGTTCGTTAACTTCTTTCTGAAGATTTTTGATGTCTTTTGCGTTTTTAGATGTTCGTACTGTTGCCCAAACCGAAAGACCAAATATTACCGCTGCGCCGATTAAAATTGCGCCAACTACTACAAATCTTTTGTTTCGAACTTTTCCATAGACATGATGATCATCAAAGTTTTCTAATGGGCAGATTTCTTTGATGTTTTCGATTATTTGCGTGTTGAAAAGATCTTCACACCAATCTTTCAGATTTTTCGCTACTACCATATCACCCAAACTTTCATCTTCAAAAACATAACATGGACTGATGAACTTTATGTTGATAATCACGTCCGTTGTCCCCACAACTGCATTGAACTCAGTTTCTTCCCAAATAATTGATGAAACTGTATGAAATGATAATTCACAAGGAAAGAATTGGTTTGAAAGCAAAATAGAGAAATAAAATAATGCAAGATACATGTTTAAGCAATATAATCTCGTATAATAATGAAAATGTTTTTCAATTGTTGAAACCATATCTATCAGGTTTACGAAGCGCATTTCGATTCCTAAGATCGTAATTATGATCTGTTTTTTGAATACTTTCGTCTATTATATCATTCAAAGTGAGCGAATTGTTTTCGATCGAATTTTCTTCAATGTTTTGATAAAGCGTTGATTTACGATCATTGTATTCTTCGATTTCACATCTCTGATTACAAACACTGAACTTTTCATCATCTCGAAGAAAATATGGCTCTAAAAGTTCAATGTTGACTTTTCTTCGAGTTTCAGGGTTTGAAATCAACTGAATTGTGTAGAGACACGGTGAATTTCTAGAAATAACCAAATATGGACCTTCATACGTTGATTGAAGTTTGTGAGACCGTTCAATGTCGAAATGACGGTTTCTCAGCATAACAGTATCTCCAATAGTGAAATATTGTTGTCTGTGTTTATCATTAAATTTTTTCATTACTTTTTCTTGTCTTTTTCTTAATCTTTCTTAAGCTTTTTCAATCTGTTCATTCCATCGCTTTTTAGCATCTTCCCCGAAAGGATTTTCATGTGTATGAACTTCTATATTTAATTCAGTGTCGAGAAGGTTAAGGGGTTTTCGATTAAAAATTAATTCCTAAGGAGAGAAATTTGTGACTTCACTTATTTTGGTGTTATATGCAAATTTTGCAGAATTTACAAACAGATCCCAATCAGCATCGTTAGTATAACAAAAAGTTTTTAACACGTTTTTTAATGCACCTTGTACTCGTTCGATAGTGCCATTTGATTTTGGGTGATACCCTGAAGTGTATTGTTGAATTGTTGGAGGGTTTATTGCGACGATAGATTGCACTATTTCACTAATGAAAACTCGTCCTCGGTCACTCATTAAATACAATGGAGGGCAATGTCTAGTCATAATTTCTTCATGAATAAATTTTCCAATATTGTAAGCATCCTGATTCGGTATCGCACGCATTTCAACATATTTAGTAAGTTGATCGATTGCTGATACTATGTATTTGTTTTTGCGCTCTGTTTCCGTGAAAGGACCCATTATATCAATTTGAACTCTTTCAAAAGGTTGTGAAACGCTTAAAATTTGACCAACTCCACTCGCTAATTTTCGACTTGGCTTATTTATTTGGCATGAATGGCACGTTTTGCAATAATCTTCGATATCGGACTTCATATTTGGCCAGAAATATTTTAGTTTTACTCGTTCTAAAGTTGATTTGAAGCCAAAGTGTTCAGATTCCGGAGAATCATGGCAAAGTTTTAAAATTTGAAATCGCATTGATTTAGGAACATAAAGTTGAAATGTTGGTTCGTTATCGATTTTTGAGTAATGATATAATATACCTTCAATGAAAAAGAAATCAGAAATAAACTTATTTTGCGAATTTTCAATTTCTTGTAAAATTTGTTGAAATTCTTCATCTTGTTTTTGTTGATTAATTATAGATTTATTATTAATTTTCGTTGTCAAAAATGACTTCTTTACTTGATTATGTTTTATTCGACTTAGCAAATCTGCATCAAAATTTTCTTTTCCAGGCTTGTAGATTACTTCAAAGTCGAAAATTTCTAATTCACTTATCATTCTTATCAATCGAGGATTCAAATTTTTTGAATTTCGAAAAAATGTAATGCTCTTACTGTCCGTATGAACAGTAAACTTTCGTCCATACAGAAAATGCTTGAATTCTTTTGTTATTGCCCAATATAGTGCATAGAACTCTTTATGAGTGATGTGCCATTTTTTCTGGTAATCTTTGAAAGATGTACTGGCATATTGAACAACTTTTTCTCCATCATATTCTTTTTGAATAAAAACTGCTCCTATTCCTTCATCACAAGCATCAGTTCTCAATTCGATCTCGAATTCTGGATTGTAAACTGTTAAAATTGGTTCCTTTTTTAGCATTTCTTTTAAATATTTAAAAGAATTATTGCATTCTTCATTCCAAACAAATTTTATGTTATCTTTGAGCAGATCATATAGTGGTCTTGCTTTTATTGAAAAATTTTTGATAAATTTGCGATAAAAATTAACAGTTCCTAAAAAACTTTGAAGTTCGCGTTTTGAGTTAGGAATTGGAATTTTGTCGATGCACTCTATCTTTTTCGGATCGGGTTCGATTCCATTGCATGATAATTTATGTCCCAAATAAATTATACTCTCCAAAAATACTTCACTTTTTGGAGGTTTTAATTTTAGGCGTGCTTTGCGAAATTCAATGAAAATTTTTTCCAAAACATTCAAATGAGAATCAAAATCATTTGATGCTCCAGCAATATCGTCAACATATGCGGCAACGCATTCGTTACTTAGGGGTTTGAGAACTTTGTTCATTGTTCTTTGAAATGACGAAGGGCTATTTTTTAAACCCATTGGCATTACGTTAAATTGGTATAAACCAAATGGAGTAACAAATGCTGACTTTTCCTTCGAATTTTCATCGAGTGCAATTTCGTAAAAGCCCATTGTTACATCAAACTTAGAATAGAACTTTTTTCCGGCAAATTTTTCTATAGATGTCTCCATTAAAGGCAAAGGGTATACATCAGCTTTAGTTTTCTTGTTTAAGAACCGATAATCGACAACAAGTCTGTAGTGCTGCGGTTGATTCACATCTTGAGCATTTTTGAGCGAAGGTTTTGCAACAAGCATTGCAGGTGAAGCGTAATTTGAACAGGAAGGTGAAATAAGACCTGCTCTCTCAAAATCGTTCACAATTTTCTTTAAAATATTTTGATGCATTATAGACATCTTGTATGGTCTTTTCGCAATAGGTTCATCATCAATTGTTTCAATTTTGTGCTTGTATATGTCACAATAACCTAAATCATCGTGTCTTGCACTAAATACATCTTTGTATTTTTCAAGCAAGCTAAGTACTCGTTTTCTTTGTTGATCAGTCAAATTTGGATTGATTTTAACATCTTCATATGAATAAAAGTTTCTAACGTCAAGGTTCACTTTTTCAGATTTGAAAGAACGTTTTGATTCAACAGAATTACAATCGATTATGTGATAATTCTCATCTATTTCTATAATTTTCCCAATTTTCAAATTTTTAGGCATATATGCAATCTCATCACCAAAATTTCCTATCATAATTTTATATGAATTGACATCATTCGAAAAAATAATCGGACAACTAAATCCTAAGTTAGGATATTTTTTAAGGATTGTCACGTCGAGGTAACCCTTCTCAAAAGCATATTTTAATGATAAATTAACAATTTTTGCTGTTTTAGGCAAAATTTTTATTGCATTTTCGAGATAAGCTCGAGCTTGTTTATTTTTCTCACTATTACAATAACATGAGTTGTTTTCAATGATTTTTCTCGACTCGTCACTTAAATATGCAATTTGAGAATTGTTTTTCTCTGAAATATTGTTTTCGCTAGTCTGAGTTGATTTATCTTTATAAACAACAGTTTTCATTTCAATGTTATTTGAAATATAAGAATTGAATTGTTCTGTAATCTCATTTTTCAAGAAATCAATTTTGCAATTAAATATCTTATTGAAATCATTGCCTAAGACAACATCTTCAGACATATTCGTCATACTAGTCGCAACAATGTTCTTAAAAGAATTTTCGAATTTGATCTCAACTATTGATTCGCCCAATGGACGTGAATAATCACCTGCGAGTGATTGCAACATGTAGGGTGCATGAGATATATTTAAATTTAAAAATTTAGCAAAATTTACACTAATAACAGTGCAATCAGAACCTGTATCGATACATGCTTCTTTTTCGATTTTATTTATAACAATTTTGGTGTAAATCAAACCGTTTTTAGAATAAAAATGTTTTGAGGGGGTTTTCAAAATAATTTCGTCTTTCCTACCCTCGGAGGAAAGACTTAGCAGTTTAAATCTTCTGTATCAGTGCAATGATCAACTTTTTCCAATTTATGATCATAATTTTCAACTTGCGTTTCGAATTTTACAGATTTCTTAGACAAAAAGCTCTTTTTCGCTTCAGCTTCATTAAAATATTTTAAATCTTTTGATTTTTCAATTTTTTGAGCCAAAATTTTCTCCTCTCTAATCTTTTTGAAGCAATTCTGAATAACATGACCAGCTTTTTTGCAGTGAATGCAGAATAAATCAGAATTAAGTTGTTTTACTTGCGTTTCACGATTTTGCTTTGAATAATTATTTTCATTATCGAATCTTTTAGGTTTTGCGTAATTTTTTTCATAACCGTTATTTCTTGTAAATTTTGAATAATTTTCGTGCTGAAAAGTGCAATCTGGTGTTTGATTTTTATTATTTTCATAGAATTTAAATTTTTCTTTTTGTTCTCGATTTGTTTTGAATTTTTCGTCATGAAAATTCTCAAAATTTTTATTTTTATTCGAAAAATTACGAGACATTTGATTTTGAATATTTTCTATCGTTTCTGCCTCTTGTAACTTCTTTAAAAGAGTTGAAAAGCGAAGTGGCCAAATGCCAAGCGATAATACTTTACGTTTAATGTTTTCTCGCAAACCACGAATAATAATATCGACTTTCCAGTCGTCGTTCAACTCTTCATCGCAAAATTCAATTAGATCCATGATTCTATTGTAGTAAGATCGAACTGACTCATTTTCTTCTTGTTTTACATAAAATAATTGAAATCTTGAAGCAAATTTGCGGTCTGCACTCTCAAATTCTCTTAAGAACTCTCGCTTTAGTACTGACCAAGTAATGACATGTTTTCTGCGAAATTACCGAAAGTTCGATGAATCCAGTGTAATACTTCATCGTTAACAAATTGTGAGAAGCGCATAATCTTTTGTCGCTCGTTCCACATATTTGCCATAGCAGCACGTTCGTATTTTTTCATCCATTGATTTGCGTCCATCGTATCACGAAAAAAAGGTGGTTTGACAGTTGATTCTAGTGTTAATACTATGTTTTCTAGCGCGTTTGTCAAATTTTCATATCCGCTCGATTCATAAACAGAAGTTTGAATTCGAGGGCAACGCTTATCTCGCGCAATAGTTCTGCGTTTTGAGCAAGCCGCAACGTGTCGATCTTTATTTTTAAAAGAGTTATAAATTCGCAGTATTACTGGTTGCGGTAAATTTTTGTAAATTGTGTCCCAATTTTCTTTATTATCAATTTCTCGTTTTTCAAGCATTGTAAAAGCCATTTCAAGAGTTTCGGGACTTACTTTTTCGTATATTTCCCTCCAATCATTTAATGTAGGGTAGAGATTTTCTGTAGTTGTTGTATTTTCTGATTGCATACTATGATTTGCAATCGCAATGTTTACATTACCGCCTAATGTTGAATTGACTTCATTTTCCGAATCCGTTCCTGAATTTGAATCGGAATTGTCGAGATTGTCGTTAACATTAGGTGCAGCAGTCGCACCAATCAAAGTTTCCTCATTTTCAACTGATTGCAACGCTCGCGCAAGTTCATTTCTTTGCTCCAAAGTCAGCGATGCAATTTCATTTATAACCGGCTGTCCTTTTTCTCTAAGTCTCTTAGAGCGTCGCACCGTTTTTTCAATACTTTTCATAACTGAATTAGTAAGTTCTTTTACAAAATTTATTGATTTTTTGTTTTTAAACATAAAGAGGCACTAATTTCAAAAGGCATCTCCACCATTTATTAAGTTTTTTAAATTTTATTCACCGAGAATAAACACATACATGACTTTGCTTACTCTTTGAGAGTTAAAACAAAAGTGTTTTTTACTGTGCACATTACATTAAACAATGCATACATATTCTCATCTTACTTAAGTTTATTATATTTCAAAATGTATTGTTAACAAGGTTAATGTTAAATGAAACATTAAAGTATAATAAGTGAAGGTCGGTTAACATAGCTTATTAAATGAATAAACATTATAAAGAGCGTAACAATCAGTAGTGAGACTTTTTGCAGTTGAGTCGTTCTATTTGATCGAATTAGCCGCTTTATCTGTAAATGAGAATTTTTCAATCCAATATATCAAAAAATAAACAACCTTGAGTTTTTTTGGTTAAGAATTTTTATCTTCGGCCGAAGATTATTTTCATAGCATAAACTAAGAAAAACGGCGATAT